>QBDW01000528.1:0-54907 GCA_003261595.1 Maconellicoccus hirsutus | reverse complement strand
CTCCTTCTTTTTCAATTTACAATAAGCCTCAATCGTCATTGATGTTACAAAAATCTTCTCGGCCTTTTGTCTGAATTCTAAATCGGAAGTTCATGGCAGTTGGGGTAAATGACCGTTATTACGGAAAGGCGAACGATAGCAAAATTGTTGCAAATGCCATTTTATGATGCAATCTTGATAATTTGCAGTAAATACTTACCTGAGTTATGGTAGTTTATGGTAATTTATCGGTAATTTACGGTGAATTATCGTCAATTTTAGTAATTTACCAGTAATTTATTTTATGTAATTCACCGGTAATTTGCAGTAATTTACCGCCATTTTGTGTATTTAACCACCAATTTACGGTAATTTACTGTTGATTTACAGTTGGTAACCAATGATGATTTACAATAAATTTGCGATAATTACCGGTAATTTACTACGTTCAAGCTCTGGCGTGATGAGGTCACAAAGAAAACGTCTATTGTTTTATATGTATGTACATGTGTAAGTAGATGATATGATCTGTTTCTATGTGCGCTCGTGTATTTGTAAAAGAATGACGAAGAAAGTTCTTGCAGTTTTGCTTCGTAACGAAATGTTTTTTTTTTCTTTTTCCAAAACCGCTTACCTGTACTTGATACTACTTCGGTACTTCCGTCGACCCATTCAATTTACGTTTACCTTTGCTCGCGGATGTGTTGGTAATTTAAGAAGACGGAAAATAAATGTTCCTCTAATTACGTGCGTCGTGTACGCGTATGAAGCGTATGCGTATTATATGCTGAATACATCGTTGCCAAGTATTTTATATTACTACTTTTCTTTGTTTTGAAAATGCGTAATTGCCCATTAAAACGCAGCGCCGCAGCGGTCATCTTGAAGCACGAAAAGGCGACGAAGGGAATGTCTACGTCGTCGCTTTGGCCGTTTGCTCGTTTCGATTGTTTACAAATTATTCGAGATTCTGGCTTGATACACGCGGCTTTTCGATGTTCGACAAGGGAGTTACTCGATCGAGTGACCGTGAACGGCGATTCGTTATTGATTCGTGTCATTCTACGTGATACCAAAAAAAAAACCTTTGCGGGGTACGTTTTCCATTTCCAGTGATATCTGATATCGCTGAAAGAAAAAAATCACCGCTTTGTTAACTATACGAGATAGTTTATTGCGCTAAAGTCGAAAGCCCAAAGGTACTTTCGATCCGTTTATGGTAATTACGAAGAAGAAAAAAATTCTACGCAGGAAATTTATTTCCGTTATTTTACGTTTCCGGTGCCTTTGATGCTTGACATATACCTCGAGGGTTATTGTTGACATGTTAAATGGAACGTGCCAGCGAGACCTTCTGCGAAACCTTCATTGATGAATCAGTCTTTTCAATAGTCGGGGATTTTTTAGATCGAGGTTTATGATCCTTTCACCGTCATTGTCGTTAATTGAAAATGAAAAGCGTAGATTAACGTCGAGTTTTTGTTTCGGTAAATCGCCTCGGTTCTTTTTTTCGGAACGAAGGTATTTTTTCGTTTGAGTGATCTTTTCGGTGCGATTTGTAACGAATGAATGATGTTTCGAGCGAATTAAGCTACTCAGCGAGAGATGTTTTTCGCGGAAGGAATTGTTTCGCGATGATTCGCCGTTTTTGCGAAGCGCAACGATTTATAATCGCGTCTTCGCCGGTGATCGATTTCAACTTGGGGCGAATTTTTTCGCCATGAATGGCGTTGAGGTGAAATTGTATCGTGGGGAAGTTGTACGAAACGTTGGATTGGTCGGAAAGGGCAATCGTATTCTTTAATTTTGCTTCATAATTGCAGCAAACCCACCGTTCTCCTTTCATTCAGACCCCCTCCCACCGCTGTTGTGGTATTATAGAGTGAAATGGAGACGAATTTGAATTCGTTTTCGTACGGTGGTCAACGATGAAAATGCGGATGCGACGCGACAATGTAGTTCTTATATAATCGACCAAGATGAAAAATCTGTCATCGGTTTAAAACTGATGCAACGCGACGGTGCTAATTATACGCGCGATTAATTAACGTAAACGTATCGACGCGGTGTAAATTAACGCTCACGAGGGGCGAGAACGTCGACGATATCGGCGATCGTTACGTACTCGTAGCTTTCGAATAACAAAGCACCTAGAAGCGAATACTTTCACTTTTGTTCGGAACCGATGGCGCGTAATGAAAGGAATTCGTCGATCGCGAACGATCTGTACGACGGTCGAGGTAGAAAACAGCAAAAACGAAGGCGATAACTCGCTTAGATTTTTATATAGGTTACGAATTTAGTAGGAGCAACAGATATAGGTCAATAAGATAACCATATTTGCATAATATTAATAACAAATTGCCACTTCGGTTTGACATTGCGGTAAACATGCAACTCGTCAGTACCTACCGATAAGGTAGTTTCCTGTAGGGGATTCACGCCTGTAACCTTGGCTCGATCGGCGTCGGCGAATGCGAATTTTCTTCGCCAACGACGGTTTGGCAATTGGCGAAAATTTCTTCAGTTCGAGTAATCGTTCTTTATCGTAGCGGCGGTGGCGGCAGCAGCAGCAGCAGCAGCAGCAGCGACGACAAGAATAACGTATCTTGTATTCTAGTTACAGTCGTCGACATGTCATCCGCGATAATTGCAACGCAAAAATTTACATTGGCCGTGACCGTAGACTCGACGTGTGCTGGAATTTTCATATTATGTATGTGCATCGTAATATTTTAGCTTACATAATATTACGAATGTTACGATACGCGTAATTACCCGACAAAAAGCCGGTAAAAATTCATTTCCGACATGGAAATAAAAATTAACATATATTCATTAAGGTAATTAATAAGTTTACAAGGGTTCGCGCGTCGTTTGATGCATCGGCGGTGGCGGCGACGACGACGATGGGAAAATTAAAATTAATTTATTACGTTGCTTAATTAAGCTTCAGAATCGTAAGATCAAGACATATGTAATTTGGTTCCGGTAGGGTATATCTACGTATATACATATATATACTATATTATGTATGGTACATGTGAATCGACATCGGCGAAGATAATTTTCCTGAAAAACCAGAATACGCGCGCGATACGGTACAGTGCGGTCCGGCTCGGACGGGCGGCCGCGCGCCAACGCAGCGGCATCCGATTCGGTGCGCGAAACAGCACGAAAGGTCGTACTATTCGTGATTGAAAGATGAAAATTACCCGTATAACAGAAGCCACGAAGCTATCGCGGTGGAGCGGACGAACGGTGGTGGCGCGAGTCGAGAAGAAAAAGACGCATCGCGTTATCCGGTGAGCGCTGAGCGCTGAAAAGACGCCTTCTTCGCTTTGGTGCCTTAATAACATGGCAGCTTATGTAGGTAAATTTCGAGCGTGTAGTCGTGATTTGGCATGTTTTATGTAACTGCCGTTAATGGTATATACATAGCTACATACATATACAATACATGATGCTTTGCGCCGCGAAGAAGAGAAAAATATGTCACGTTTTGCCGGGCGAACTGGCGAACAGATCCTGCGATCGGTTCGCTTAATCGGCGTATTTATTGCGTCAGCGTTACTCGAAGGTGCACCGTTGCGGTGCTGCGAGCGTGTGTAGTTTTTTTTCGCACTTCTCTCACTCTCTCTCTCTCTCTCTCGCTGAAGCAGCTCGGCGCTCAGGCAGCCAGATACCAGATAGCTACGGTAATCAGCGCGAATAATCGATAAGCTTTAACAAAGCGACAAAAGTGCCATCAGCTATATAGAATAGGTACACCGTGAAACGCCGCCGTCATCGCCACCGCCAATACGACCAGAGAATAAGCGCAAGTGGCAGGCGAAAGGGCGAGAGGTAAAAAATACCATACGACGTAGCGGGGTTTTTTCACTACGGTGTCGAAACAACGAGAGTGTTTGGTTCGTGTTGAAAAACAAATGCCTTCTAATATGGTATATTGCGCTGTGGAGCGTGGACTGTGGAGTATGGACTGTAAGACTGTAGAATTTATATACTTGTGTGTGTGCGTGCGTGCGTGTAGGTTTAGGTTTCGTATGTGCGAGTTCGAAACATTCCCACGGTATCGAACGTTTATACTGACAAATACCGAGAAGCCAAGTCTCTCGAGGGTGATTTTCAAACGCTTAACCATAATTTTCTCAAAAGGATCGCGGTTAGAAGATCAATTTTCATGCTTCGAATGTAATCGTGCGTTATGATGACTCTTTGGTCGCGTCCGAACCTCTGGACTTCGTGATAACCGCCCACTAAATGTTTCGTCCATCATCTCGTCGTGGAAAATTTTACCATCGATGGGAATCTCCTTTGCGTTCTGCACCGCTGCATTTGTGCGACTCGACTACGCACAGTGGGCCGCATTGGGCCAAAAACGAAGGTTCTCAAAAAAAATGTTTGACATATGTACATTTCGAAAGTAGACAGTTTAGAAACCTCAAAATATATTTGTATATTTTTTTCAAATTTTATTCATCGTTTTACTGCGGCGCAAAGTGGGAACTTCAGGACAACGTGTTTGTCTATCAAATTTTCATCGATATGTGATTTTGAGTAATGCTTTTAAAAGAGGAAAGCGCACTCTTTAATTCTACATCAAGCTCATTTCGCTCCGTTTTTTTCGAAATGTAATTTGGGTGTAAAGTTGAGGTATTTTTTCACTTTTTTCAAAAAAAATGAAAAGTTTAGTGGCATTGAACTTTTTTGTAGCCAGATGTAGTCTTACTTATTATTTGGAGAGGGGGAGGGGGATTGAATCTCCACCTTATCTCCTTTGGCCTAAATCTGAAAAATAATGCTAGATTTTGTTTTATCGCATCATGAAACACACATTGTAACAAGGTACGTACATGTTTTGTAGTAGTCTATCTAATTTTTTCGTATTTTCTCTCATTTTTTGGAATTTTGAAATCGAGACAAATCTGAAAAACAACGCCAGATTTGGTTTTAGCGCAATAAAAAACATATACAGCATTTCAATGCCTAACTCAATTTTTTTTAACCCCTAAAATTTGTAATTGCCCCAGATACCGGCCATGGTGTGCTAGCGGAAAATGTACGCTCACGCGTTGCAACCGCTTCCCAGCACTTGATGCATTATGCGACTTGATATCATCACCACTAGACGGTAGTCGCGTATCCAAACATCGAATGACCTCCCCCTAACTGCCTAAGTGTTCAGTGTCCATACTACACGCGAGATGCTCCTCAGATGAAGGAGAACCCTTTTTTCTCCTCAGCGTGACGTCGCATACCCAGCTCAGTGGTAGGTTGTAAAACCATTGTTGAGTTAGAGTACCCCTGAAACTCTGCCCTGCTACGAGGTGCCTCTGCGGCGTGGGCGGGGCTTATGTTTTACGCGGTGAGCGAACCTTTCGTCATCGGTGGGTGTGTGGGTGTTGGCTTTTTTAAAGAAATGTTCGTCCTAACACCATGTTTATCGATTTATGGGGCTGGAAAAACGAAAAAAACGACGTGACGTATCCGTCACTCACCACTGCGAAGACATCGATTAACCTTTTATTAAAATATGGTTTAACGTTTATTAATGAGCGAAATGACGATGTTATTCGGATGAACTGGAGGAAACGAGAATTTACTGGCGTATGTACGGTAAAAACACAAATATACCACGACTAGTTGCCTACGCTTGTCGTAACAATGGTGGCGATGGCAATGGTACCGATTGAAGTCTTGATCGTGTGCGTAGGGTACGTAAGGGCGTTTTAATGCGCCATCGTACGGTTCCCGGTTCTCACGCAACCGTATCCATCGTTGTAGTCTGCATATCTGGAAATTTTTTCACGAGATGCGATACATCAGATACATCAGATACATCAGTATGCGAGAAACGAAGTATCCAGAAGGATGGCTTTGGTAAGAGAGCAGAAAACATACGACGAGTATTGCCAAAGCTGATGTTCGTGAGTTGAATTTTATGTACAATTGCAACGATGTAATATCGAGACTAAGAGGACGGTTGGTTATAGCTGCGAGGCCTCGCTGTCCGTGCTGCCATGTACTACATCTGCATATACGTAATACGTATGCATGTAGCCAACTAGCCATGTACCTAGAGCCTGGAGGTACTGCCTGGCTACTTAGCTTACCTATCTTTGCGATCGTGTGGATGTGAAATGAAACTGGAACTATATGTGTACGCGTTTGAACTCGTGTATCGCGGAATAACTCGCATCAAATGATAATGTTGTGAAAAAAAAAATTAATATAAAACTCCGCTTAGAAAAAGCGTACGATAACGTTGCAGATACACGCTACGCGAACCGGTTGTGAAAAATTGAACGCAGTATTTGGCGGTCAAAGATGCTGTTCGTACGGTCACGAGTAAATGTTTCAGCCTGCGTAAGCGTAATTTTTAATCGAATTGTCTGTCTGGCTGCGACTACGAATTAAGGTTAATCGATACCTTCAGCAGTGACACTTGAGAGACGATAGGTGGCAGAACCACAGATGAGAAGTGCGAGCCATCAAGCGCCGGAGTGGCTCTGATCGCGATGTACTTTATTCGTAATTACGAAGAAACGACGTTCGAGGCAGCGACGACGGTTACGAAGAATTAAACTGGTATCTGGCTCGAGTAACGTACGAGTACATTGTGAATATTTTGTTCGAAGCATCCGTTGTTATTTTTTATATCGAACAAATTACTACGAACGTGTTCGCCGGCGCATGCACTTGTGATTTCCGGTTTTAATCATTTGTCGGCGTGAATGAGGCCGCGGACGGCATTCGCGGTAGCGTCGTGTTGTGGCGTAGCTAGAGAGCTACCAGAGCCGAATCTGACTGATACCTTGTGGCTTGGTTTTGGCGAAATACGCCGAGTACGAACTACGAAGGTCGAAGGTGCTGATGCTTCGCTCAGCATAAATAACCGGCAGCGTCTTACCGTGCGATGCAGGACGAAGTGGTCGCTCGTCGATCTCGATGTAGGTTTCTTCCAAGTAGGTAGGTAAGGTATATGGTGGGCGTGTGAGGTTGCACCGTGGACGAATAATAAACTAGTACCAAGTAGAATATCGTTTACCTAATTGAATATAAAATAAAAGTGAAACCGATAATGACGGAGATGTTCGCGCTTCGCGTATTCCCGATAATTGGTTATATGTATTCTGGTTTCTGGTATAAGCCGGAGTTGCGGAAGGTGCGGTGCGGGGGGCCGACGAAAGCCCATCGAGAGAGTCGCGCCTGTCGTATAAGAATGAATTCGTATCATTTTTATCGCTACTTCATTAGTTGTAAATAAATGTATGCAGCAGCGAGAGGTATTCCGTATTCGATTTACATGTAATACATAGAAAGAGTAAATAATAAAAGTAGCCTGCAGCAGACGCAGACGGAAACGTAGTTCGTACTCGGTACATTGTGGTAGTATTTAGTGTTTCGGTTTGCGTTCGTCGTGACAAATACGTCAATAAGCTCGAAATAATCTTCTATAATAGATTATAAAACGATATGAATCGTTATTAGGATAAGCATTAACTAAAACGTCTATAAAAATGTTCGAACGTTAACAATATACATATAAACTATATAGCTATAGCCCGAAAGGAAACCAGTTTTCGTGAGAAAATGCTCGTCGATCTCGGTAGATTTTTTGTCTCTCTTTTCGTTGCATTTCGAATAATTAACTCGCAACTTTTTCACTTGTTTCTCGACTACTACGACTGTTGATCACTCGCGTAGCGTATACGAAACCAAGAAACCGATACCGCGGTTGAGCGCTGAGAACTCACCCCCTCGATGTGAACGCCCGCGGCTACGCATTTCGCGTGACTTAGTGACTTATGCTTATAATTGAGAGCCACAGCCAGCCAACGAGGTACACGAATAAACTGCATATCTGGTTTAATGAGCTACGCGATTACGCCGCGCCGCACCGAATGACGTAATCTCGCGTATAAATTGGTGGAGCGATTTTCAAGGCGGTAAACACGCCCCACAGCGCCGAATTTCTTTTCTGGAAATTCCGGTTGATTCGCGAACGTTACGTAATGATTGAAAAGTTGAGAGCGAATTAATCGTATTTATTCAGTTTTCAAAGCTTTTGAAGTTACTGGAAATTTCACCAAAAACCTCGGTACCATTTGGCTTGAAAATTATTTGTCTCAGGTTGAATATGGCGGAGTCTTGAATGCACGAAAAAAGAAGTCCGCTCCATCGAGCCGTGAAACGCAATTTTATGGTTGATTCTTGTTCTACGCGCTAAAACGAAGATTTTAAGCGACGGTGCCCATTTTTCAAACCCCCCTTCCCTCCCCAATATTTGAAACGCGTATACCGTCTCACCTATTGATTTCAGAAAAGAAAACGTGTAGTCAAAATTCTTCCTTGATGTCTCCTCTACACATTTAGTTATAACAAAAATTTCATTTGAAGCAATCCCCTCTCCTTAAATTTGAGAAAACATTCTTCCAAAAAAGAGGAAATCTGATTTTCTCGCATTTTCATGTGAAATATCAAAGATACACCAAAATTTGTAATCACAAACGATTTACAATCAATTTTTCTTTCAAGATAACCGAAGCGCAAAAAAATTTTACAGGTTCAACACCACCGTCATCAGCTCCCTCAATATTACATTTGAACCGTCGTCTTTGAAAGCAAATTTTTCAAACAAAGTTGTTTTTTTCTAATTTTTTCACAAATTTAGTTGTTACAATATCTCTCCTCAGAGCGTCTCTTGCCCCTCAAACCACAATTAAATCCATCAAGTTGGCCTCTTTTTGTTATCGGACAGGGGGGCGGTGTATCATTACATACGTTGACAAGGCCCCCCCCCCCATACACACACGTCTACCGTGTAGGGAGGCCAAGATACATTAGTATTACGTTACGTTGAATAAATCGAATAAATATCTTAAAACATCTTATCCCTCGCCATTCCTCAATGTTTAGAAGATACTATCAAGAACATTAGATCATCTAATTACTGGGGTGGATCCTCGGAAAAGGGTGGCTGAAAAATGGGCACTGTCGCTTAAAATCTTCGTGCTTTTACCAGCCCGATTGAGCGAATATGCATTTGATATCTCGATTCGTTTGAGATTTGTTGGCGATGACTTTTTAAAGCTGTAAATTGAAGAGGTTTCTTCAGCAACCGAGGAAGTAACTGGAAATCTCCTTTTTAAAGAAAAGTACGTGAAGTAACTTGATCGGTATAAGTAATCATAAATATACGTATCTGCATTAACTTGAAATTTTTCCGCGAGAAATGTCTTAAATACTCGTAGCGAGGAAACGTCGCGTCGGCGCGATCGGCCACGCCGCGCTGCCGCCATGCGCTAGCGGCTGCGTGACGTTTTCGCTCTCCGTGTTTCGATGGTTTCTCGAGAGACGCCCTTCAACGAGCATTTTGTGTCGAACAGCAATCTCTAGAAATCGCACAGTCAATTCTTAGACTCGTTACGACACTTACTCGTTATAAATACATGAACGTGCGATTGTCCGGAGCCGAAGTGCGGAGGGGGCAGAGAATTTTCGAACGTAATTAATTTTCGAAACATCGCTCGAAGCGTGGGTGTCGCAGCTGATGCATAAATTTAGTACGAGTGAAAATTTTCGATTGAATCGAAGGTTAACCTCTTCGGCGCTGAATTTGCGATAGTGTGAAATTTTACACGAGTTAAACAGAACGTGGTTGACGTTTTTGTTTCTTTTTTTGTCGCAGAACAATTGGCATAGATTTTTTTTTATTTACATATTTACACGCTCGTTAACGGGTAAATTACTATTTGGAAATTAGCTTTGTTTTCGATACAATAATGTGATTTTAATATCGTACCGAGGAGTGTGCTTGACGACGTCGCGTCGTCGTAGTCGTCTTGTTAGTTGTTGCAAGCTTACAACAATAAACGCGTCGTAAAAGCGATAATAATTTGTTAGGTTTTCCCACATTAACGCGTTCGTATTTCTTAGTTCTTACACAATTCTCAAGTCTCAACTTGCAATTTTAAGTGAATTTTCGTTCCGATTATTGTAAAATTTACCGATGGTCGATTTCATATTCGTACTTTGTGGTCGCGTTGGTCGGATGTTGTGTGTATCAATCTGAGATCTCGTAGGTACTAGGTAGTAGGTAGCTAGGTACTTGGGTAGCTCTTTGTTGCTTTGTAATTCGAAAATATTAAATTATAACGAAAGAGAAAAATTGCACGGTTCGACGATTCGACTAAAAAGGGCCATTGCACTTTCGAACGATAATCCCAAAAACGCAATTACCGCGATGTGAGAAATACATTAATAGGTATTACAGTATAGGTATTAGGATAGGATTAGGTATGTAGTGTATGTACAAGTATTTCTTTGTATTGAGAGAAATAAATATCTCAAAATTCACAAACATGACGCCATTATCGAGCATCGACGCAATTAAATCGATTAAAGTTATTATCAGCGAGAGAGATAAAAAGCACGGTATTATTGCTCGTATATCTTCGGTTATCAAAATATACGTGTATTTGTGTAATTGAATGGGTGTAATTTGTTTGCTCCTCCTTGAAGATATCTTATTTATCGCAAATACACATACACGAATATTCGTTAAACGTTGCATTACGAAATTGATTCATTTGGAACTCGAATTTTCAATAATAAATACGCGGACGCAGAGATGGTTGCTTCGTCGTTTTTTATCTGTTAAATGTTGATGGTTAATGTAATAAGATTTAATTTTAAATAGAGATGAATTTTCATTAAACCAGCTTTTACTACTGAGCCATTGATGAAAAACTTCACGTCGATTTGTTTGCATAACAAAAAATCATTTTAACTCGTCTTACTTTACTTAGACAGAATTCTTCTTCCGCATTTTACCGAGACTTCAGTAAACTTTAATTTTCAACCCAACTTTTGCTTTGAAAAAATTGCTAAGGCCCGTAACCAGGATTTTTTTTATTCGAGGCATATGAAGTCGTCCCCTGGGCAGCAAAACATAAGTAATACTTATGCATACCCTCAATTGTAAATGGAAATTTAAAAAATTGTAATCACACGTATCCTATTTTCATTTTATTTTAGATCCCCTCTAATTATTGACGTAGGCAAAATTTTGGTCACAATTTTCCCCCCAAAAAAGACTCATTACTTTATTTGGCTACACGAAGAATTTTTTTTATTTTTTTTTAATTCGAATTTTTGTTAAAAAACTGTATATCTGGCAACATTGCCGGCGAATCGTACCGGGCGGCAAACGGTCCTTAAGGGTTGATCTACCTCCCAGTCTTACATTTGACGTGACAAACACTGAAAATTCACACAAAAGGACGAGAAAACGAGATTAACGCGTTAAGGTAGATCTCCCGCTAGCACGCGGCGGCCGGTATCAACTCGACGGGTGTGACGTTAGTGATTTTTCGATATTTTTTTACGCGAAAAATGTCAATTTTTTTGGTACATTACATGCGAAGTTTTTTTTTAAATTAATATCTTAAACGTGTTAAAAAATGTTTTAACGAAAAAAAAAGAATTATTCTTCGATTTGGCCGAAAAAATGGCGCTTAAAAGTGGTTTTTAGGTGACGTGCCCAACTTACAAAAATTTTGATTGATACATGCGTGTGTACAAAGTCATAATTTTGTGGTCACTTTTTTTTTTATACATCAATTACAAAAAAATGAAGTTTCTACCATTTTCAAGAAGGTTTTAAATTGATTACTAAAAGTGGGGGAAATTGTTGAATTTTTGCAACAAGGGCAAATCCTCATATCTACCAGGGAAATGCCCTGGTTGTCCTGGGCTAGTTACGGGCCTGAAACTGTTCATGATTGGATGCGCTGTTTTGTATTATTTTTTTCATAAATTTCTTATTCTCTGAGATGCAAGCGAAAAACTGGTTTCAGGGGGTTAAAATTTCCTTTAAAAAAAAGGGACTTAGTTGCGTAAGTTGTGTACGTGTGAAGTTACGTGTTTGTTGAGAGCGTCGAATTTATTAATTTTTCCTAGTACTTTTACATCGCGCTCTTAACTCTTGAATATTTATTTTTTCGAGTCCTTTCGAAGATCCGCCCTCCGAGGTATTTTCGATGAAACGGCTATCGCTTTTGACTTGAAATTCGCGGAAATACGACGCATAAATCAAGAACGGAGCAGCTCCAAAGGCGGAACATCGCATGGGGGATCGTATCGCGTTGAGGAACTGGGAACTACATGCGACGACGCGATGCAGCGAAGCGCCGAAATAGCTGCAGGAAGGAAGAAACTCGTTGTGTACTTTTGGCCTAGAAATACGACAGAAGCGATTTCTGGTATTTTAATGCGATAGTTGGCCCACGACACGTTCGACGTCTCCGATGAACGATCTGGTCTCGGATGCTGGTGCTTTCGCTGGTCGTCGTCGAAAATTTAATAATCGGCGTATGGCCTTAAGCGTTGAAATCTCATTACGGCGACGGCGGCGACGGCGTTGCGAAGATGTAGAAAAAATAACGCTGTAGCGCGTAGTTGCTGGAGGTTGTTGAAAAGAATGGGGCAAATGCGCGAAAAAATATGAAAAAAAAAAAAGAAAAAAAAAGTGACAAAGTACAGATTAAAGCTGTAAGAAAAACGGGTACGGTAGTCGGGCAGCCGAAGCCCGAAGCCCGAAGCCGAAACCGTAGCCGTAGCCGTTGAGCGCTTGTATGTGTATAGGACGCGATGCATGTGTCGTCGCACGATGGGTTAATAAACAGCTGCTGTGTTACCCGAGTAACCGCCCCCTTGCGTCTGTGAAACCGATTTCTACCACGGTCTTCGCACACGAAGCGGTCGCAGCAGTCGCAGCGTATGGCGCACCGTATCCGTATAGTTTAGTCTTAGTCGTTAACGAAGGTCTGTTGCGTTTGTATGTGGTTGTGATCGTGGAAATCCGATCGGAGCTGATCGATCGCGCGTCGAGAGTGTTTTTCGGTGCGTCGTGTTGATGTTCACGCGTTTGTTTTGGCGGTGGTTTTTACGCTTTTTTTTTTGTTTTTAATTGTTAGCGCGTTATATTGGTAATTTTGTGCATTTTGTAGGCGCGAACATGTTCAACGTTTTCGGAGACATTTTACACAGGGCATATGTGACCCAACATAAAATCGTCAGCGTCGACAACGCGGTAGCCAAACTACATTACAGATTTACGTTTTGGTTGTTGTTGGCGTGTACGTGTTTGGTGTGCAGTCGACAATATATCGGCGAGCATATCCGATGCATTCACGACAAAGGCGTACAAGCGCATGTCATCAATACGTTTTGTTTTTTCACGTCGACGTACACGGTAATTAACGAATATAACATCTCGTTCGCCCATCCCGGAGTCGCTCCTCACGCCGAAAAGGAGAAAATCATCAGGCACGCGTACTACCAGTGGGTACCGTTCGTCTTGTTCGGGCAAGCTTTGCTCTTCTATTTGCCTCATTTGATATGGAAAACCTACGAAGGCGGTACCATACGTAATATGGTAGACGGTCTTCAGCGTATCTATCTCAGATCGCCGGATGACCAAGACCGAAAGATATCGAATCATTACGTTTACAGTACGAAAACGACGCAGCGAATTATCTCGGATTTGCATAAACAATTCCAAACCATCAGCAGATTCCGACTGAATCGGTACTGGGCGTTTATGATGATATTTTGCGAATGCCTGTATCTGCTCAACGTCGTCATGCAGCTCAGAGGTATGGATCGTTTTCTCGGCGGCAGTTTTATATCGTTGGGCAAACGCATCTGGGCCGGAGAGCCCGGAGATAATCCGTTCGAGATCGTGTTTCCCAAGGTGACCAAATGCGATTTCCACAAATACGGTCCGTCCGGATCGATTCAAGTGCACGATGTTATGTGCGTGATGGCGTTGAATATCGTCAACGAGAAGATCTACGCGATTTTGTGGTTCTGGTTCGTGGCGTTGGTCGCCATCACCACTTTGGGATTGGTTTGGCGTATCGTATGTTTCGTGCTGTACAACAGGAGCGAACGATTTAATCACTACTTGCTGAAGGAGACCACCGGTACGAAATTGAATCCGGTCGATGTGGCTATTATCACCAGACAAGCGTGCTTCTCCGATTGGTTGCTGTTGTATTATTTAGGATCGAATATGGACTCTCATTTGTTTACCGAGTTACTCCATAATTTAGCCACCGAGTTGGAAGAACACAGGCAGTCGCCCGATTTCGAAGATGAAAAGAAACCGTTAAAAGCAGCCTAGTCAATTTACCCCGAATACATTTTACGACGAGTCGTGTCCCAAGCCAAGGTGACCATTCTCTCGAGCAGAAGTAACCAAGATCTTGCTTTTTTTTTCTCTTCTCTCTTCCATTTATTATTCTACGTTCGCGTGTGTATGTAAGTGATTCCTATAAGACGTGTGATAGTATTTAGATGCTCATTATTATACTTCTTTTTAGTTTTTAAGTTATCAATCGACTTGTATTGTTTTTTTTTTAAATTATTATCTTGTGATCATTTCTCGTGTATATATATAATTATATTTACATATATACGCGCATATATCGATAAATTATAATTCGTATCGATTAGCTTTTGTCCGGACCGTCTGGACCGTCGAACGAGAAAAATTCGCGAACATGCTGTTCTTCGAAGCCGTTTTTAAGCGATATTCGAAAGGTTTACCGATACTACCGGCGATTTATTGATTTTTTTTCTGCTTCTCTGCGCCGCGGTTCGAAGAATTGCAAAGAGGGACGCACCCTCTTGCTGCGAAGATACGATGTTAGGTATACGAAGAACCGATTTCGTAATCGCGTTGTTCGATCGGTCGTCCATTTCGAAGGGTCGTCCGTCCGTTGGGTATGCGGTGTTCGGTGTTTACTGTTTACCCCTATTTGGAGGACGCCGATGTTCGCGCTATGTAAAGCTACATAACCTATCCGCGGCGATCGCCATCGCTATCGCTTTTGTCTATCTCTAAATAGCCCAGTCCATCTAGACATTTTTAGGTCGATTCCGTGAAATAATTCAAATCCAAACAATTTTTCATGGAATTTATCAAGCATACTATCACGACGAAAATATTAAAAGGACCGAGCTGAAAGTGTTGTGCTAAGTCGTGGAAGGGGGTTGGTACCTCAAAAAAACCGCTTTTGAGTGTTTTTTTGCCATTATCTCGGGAAAAACGGCTGATACGTGGAAAATAGTTTAGCTCAAAATCGAAGTACCTAAAATTTGCTACAAGATGATGTGAGAAGAAAATCACTCGAAGGGGGCTGGTACCTCGTAAAAATACCTTCCAAAAGCATTATACATTTATCATCAACGAAATGGTTTTATGTAAAAATGCGTAATGCCTGTGGAAAGTATTTTCACGAGGTGCCAGCCCCCTTCCAGTAATTTTCTTCCTGCATCAAGTTGTAGAAAATTTTATGTACTTAAATTTTGTGTTAAACTATTTTTTACGTACTAGGTGTTTTTACCGAGATAAATGCAAAAAATCACTCAAAAACGCGTTTTTTGAGGTACGACTACGAACCTCATCCTACGACTTAGCACACCACTTTCAGCCTGGCACTTTTGATACGTTCGTCGTGATAATAAATTTTTTGGGTTTGAGTTATTTGACGAAATCGACGTAAAAATGTCTAGATCGAGCGCCTGACTGGGCTGAAAGAAGAAGAAGGATGGAAATGGTGCGGGGCTACGATATACGAGTGTGCGCGGGAAGTACGCGGAAAATGGGGTTTCGAAGGAGCACGCCCGTACGTACGGCTACCGGTATTAATGTTTAAATTACGCTTTTACGACTGGTGGACCGCGCCGGCGCGGCGTTCAGCTGCGAACGATTTTTGGAGAGGTCACGATTTTTTCACTCGAACAGACGTTCGGTTGTTGCTACCGTTCGAGTTAGCGCGCCGCCGCGCCTCAGCTTCGAGAAGCGCGTATCTTGCGATGAACTCAGGGCGCGGAGGCCGAAATCGTGCCAATAATTTTTCTACTTTCTTCGCGCCTAATTGACGGTGCAATTAAAGGCTTCGGTGCGTTCAGATCACGAGTTGTACGCTCGACGAATGCTGCGTTCGCGTCGAAGGCGGCAAAAACGACGCAGGAAACCGCAGATCGAGATAAGCGATGTAGTGAAGAGCCCATTTGCAACGTATGTGGGAAAATCTTCGGGGTGTGGGAAATTTTCGTATTCGTAAGCATCGCAAAAAGGTTACTGATCCGAAGATACGTAGAGTCGTGCTAAAAACTACAAAAATCTCGATTAGATCGTACTACACGAGTATTTACGTTTGGAAATTAAGTTAGACGTGTTGTTTAAGGATACGATTATAACGGCGTCGCGGTTATTCGCCAAAATTACCACCCAGGTGTTGAAAACGAGTTCTCGAGGAAGCGTCTCACCATCGCGTCGTCGATTCCGTTTTCAAGTGTCATCGTGCAACCTAAACCCCAAACCCGATGTCGTTAACGAAGACATTCGCGCCAACTTTCGACCAATTTACGATAAAAAGTTGCATTACTTGATCGACGACGGTTACCACTTGTCCATCGAGGCATTCGCTATTTTCGTACCAGCGATAGCGCTCTTTTAATCGCCAACCCGTAAAGTCGTGCCGTGGTAACTCGTAGCCTCCAAGAAAAGAAACCTAATTACTTGGTAATTACGCGAAACGAGTCGCTTGATCGCGATAATGAAATTTTTTATCGCCAAGAAAAATTTCAAAGGAACGCGAAGAACGCGAGCTATTTTTCGATTCCGCTTTTATTAGCATTTTCTTGCGCTATGAATTTATTCCGTTTTACTTTACATTTGTATGATGGCATTATTGTACCAGTAATTTTTATTGCCGAACATTTGTTTCGACGACTATTTTTTTCTCTTCTTTAATTCACGTATTTTTACGCGACGAATACGTTTTTTTCTTCTTTTTCAGCCATAAACGGCTGCTCATTTTTATAATGTACTTTGGACTGTGTTTTAATGTGTAAGCTCGATTAAGGCATATTATATTTTGTAATTATGTACACATCTATACGCGTTTATTGTATTTAATGTATTTATTTTATTTTATTTTTTTTTGTACAGTGCCTTACCTGAATACGAAACTTGCCTGTTCTCAAGTTTACGTCGTTTTTAAGATAATTTTTCTTCTTTATTCCAAGGTTAACCTATTTGTCGATTCGATTGATTTCATTTTTAGAATATTTTTTACACGTATTTTTATTTCCTTTTTTTTTTCCTTTCTACGGTACATTTATTTTTAGATATTTGTATACTTTCGTCGTATAAACGGCGAGCTTTCTTTGTTGAAATTGTTTTTTAAATTATAAAAAATTCTATTGTGTTCGATAATTTGTTGGAGTAAAGCGTTTGATTTTTGATTCTCTTCGAAACGGATTTTTTTCATTTTCAATTTTACACGCACCTAAAAAGTGATCGGTCAGCCGGTCAGCGTCGTCGTCGTCGTCATGTACGTGTAGATGCGTGTCAATGCGTCATCCGGCTTTGGTATTTTATAAATAATACAATACCGGATATCGCGATCACATCGCGTATAAGCGAAATTCGTCGTATCGTCCAATCAACCAGTTTCGCTACTGTTTATCTGAGAACTCGCCTCGTGTTCCTCTTTGAAATGAATTCCTGTAAGCGACGTCACGAAAGGTTTGATTTCAAGAGTTGGTCGAAAATGTATCGCGGTAATGGCGTCGTTTCGTTGCGGTAAATGAATTTTCGAAAATTCTCACCCCGATAAACAGATATATTTCTAGTTCTATTCGACCTTAAGTGATGACCGCTCATGTTCACGTGTTGATGGTGTATCTTCCTTTGTTAAAGATGGTATTTTCAAGTGTAAAAAATTCTATTGTGTAGTGCGATTTGTCCGAGAGCGTGTGGATTTTTCGCTATTTTATGCAGCACGTTTAATAACGTTGCGAAGCGGTTTTACTAGTTTTTTTCTTTCGTTTCAAGTGCAAATCTGCGATACGCGCTGACGAAGCCGGTTGATAAAATTCCTCAGCTGCGGATGCATCTGTATGTGTAATGTCTCAACTACAATAGTGTACTTTCGTATTAGTAGTATAGGGGCAGGTCTAGGACACCAGGACAATTCATTAAAATATACCCTAAATCTTTACTAAAATCACAATTATAAAATTTTCATAAATTTCTAAGCAGAAAATATCCTTCATTTATCTGCCAAAAAGCACCAATTTTCATAGTTTTTTCCTACTATTTTATGGGGGCACAAGCATTCAGCTTATAGTGAAAAATTTTTAAAATGAAGTATTCACCTATTTTAACCCTTTTCTCAGACAGAAATCGCAAATCAGTAACATATCATTTTTACCAAGGTAGGTTTACAGTAGAATTTATCATATTTCATTTTAACCATTTTTAGTTCATTTTCTCCTAATCTTTTGCCAAGTAAGTTTTTAAAAAATGTTTAATTTTTATCTCATTCCTTTGAAAACATCTCCGCGAATATCGAATGTTCGTTAGGAAACTGATAAGATATGAAGTATGCAAGTGTTATCTGGTGGAACTACCAGTTCCGTCGAATAGATGATGTGTTAATTAGATGTGAATCATCGTGAACGTAAGTACTCTTATCATTTTGGCGGAGATGTAATTCTGCGAGCGTCAGTAAGGTATCATTTCTGTCTGAGAAAAGGGTTAAAATAGGTGAATATTTCATTTTAAAAATTTTTCACTATAAGCTGAATGCTTGTGCCCCCATAAAATAGTAGGAAAAAACTATGAAAATTGGTGCTTTTTGGCAGATAAATGAAGGATATTTTCTGCTTAGAAATTTATGAAAATTTTATAATTGTGATTTTAGTAAAGATTTAGGGTATATTTTAATGAATTGTCCTGGTGTCCTAGACCTGCCCCTATACTACTCGTATTGTACCTTAGAGAACGGTTGAAAATGCCGTTGAAAGTCCAGTGAAATGAAACGAATTAGTGATTTTTAATTCGGATGAAATTTGGAAGACGACGACAAGACTAAGGTGATATTGACGGGCGACGGGGTGTAGAGTTTATTTATAAAAAATGAAATCCGGTTTCAACTTTTAATTAGCCGGTTAATGAGTCGATGTTGACGAGACGTCGCTACGCGTTTTATTCCAATTACGCTTATCGAAAATGGTTATACCGAAGTTGCGGCTGGAATGTGAATGTGACACGTGATTCGATTACGCGTGGAAAAATTCCCCGGTCTCGGTGAAACGACCAGGTTACGTTTCTGAAATCGATATTTACTTTGGAAGCGCGTTCGTAGATCGTAAAGGGTTTCTGCGTGTTCGCTGCTCGATTGTGGGTTGAAACCGCGCCGCAAAGTACGCCGGAAATTTGACCGTTACGCGGTGAGATTTTCAAGAGAATCGTAGCTTTTGGATAGGTTTGTCCGGGGGCTCGGGGGGGGGAATTTTATTAGAATTAACGCGTTAATTGAGGTGATATGTAAAAAGTGATTTGAACATCGTTAGGTACATTTGAGATTGGTTGCTACGTTTGACCGAAAAAGTTATACTACGAAAGATTCTCGTTTACTCGGTAAATTTTTTTTTTTTTAGTTGGAAGACGGTAGCCAAAGATGATTAACGCGCGCGTATTCATCCTACATAAATTATACGTAGGTAGTAGATGGTAGGTAAGGTTCTGCAATTGATCGTTGGCTAGCTAACCGATAATCAATATGAATCATCAGAATTTTTTTTAATTTAGGTTGATGGCCGACAGGTTCTAAACCACCGAGTCACGACTGCTCGAGATGATTCCGTAACCGCATCGATGTTGCGTTTTGTTTCGGTAAAATAGGAGCTTTTTTTTATTCGACGGTATTTTTCGCGCGTATCGCTAATTGAGCTACACAGTCGTAGGATTTTCTCGATTAAGCGACGATAATTACGTTAATTTTTCCGTACAATACGATACAGAGAAATGTAACGTATACGCGATATTGTCGATAGAATTGAGGCCATGAAATTATAAATACTCCATTGCGTTGATCTCATTTGTCAAGAATGTTGATAAAAAAAAATACTTAATAGGAACGTAATCGAAACGATTTATACGATTATCTAGAACTTTCCGAATAAATTGCAATTGCATACTTTTCGCTTTTCAAGCGTGCAATCGTCTACGTGCTCGTGAAAACGTACCCACATATCAGCCGACGATGACGAATGTTTTCATTTCTAAAACTAGAAAACGAAATCGGAATCGGAATCCCGATACACGGGCGCATATGCGTTGGGAAATTCGTTGTCATCTCGTTCGAAGAATCACCCGATAAAAAACCTGTTAATTAAGACGACCGGCTATTCGAAATGCTCTAAGAACTAATTTACATTTAGTGGTCATCGAAGATACCATCTTGCAGGTAGCTCGATGCCGGTATAATCGTTTTGGTTAACAATGAGTAACGCCTCGTGGTTTTTTTTTTCGGCTAGTATGCCGCCGCAGCGCGTACGTGCGCGTTGATCCGTTCGACTTTAATATACGACGACATATTTTTCTACTTAGGTATCAAAGTTGTCAAGTACAGTAGCCAACGAAACTGGTGGTTTCTGGTTTAATGGAAAGTTATGGCTACGTATGTTGGAACGGAACAGGATGTGTGTACGCAATATGCATTACCACCTTACACACGTGTACCGTTGCGACGTATCTTCTCTATTGAAAAGTCTTGTAAAACTTGACCGCGTATTCGGTGCGTCCTTAGTTTTTCTTTCTTTCTTTAGTTTCGAGTGAAATTGAAAGGTCGAAAAAGCGACGTGTTTTAGTGATTCCTCACTCCTATGTCAATAATGAAACTTTTGTCTATGGTTGGTGTAAATGAGCTCCATTAGATGGTCTGGATGGTCTGCGATTCGCCGTGTCGCATCACCAATGAAGCGTTTTCTGTAATAACCGGCAAATGTTCTAGACTTCTTGTTAAAATTCTCATTTTTTTGTCTCGTCTTTTATCCCAGAAACCTTCGAAGTGACCATCGACACAATTACACACTTACTTGCTAAGTCAATATGGCCGATACATTTAGCGTCGAGCAAACCTCGAGGATAATTTTCGCGTAAATTAATAAGCTAGCTACACGGAAAATACAAGGAGTGTAAAAAGAGGCGAGGCGATTGCATCGAGACGTATGACAAAGTACATTCAAGTACCCGATACCGTGAAACAATCGAAAGTACTTGAATATGTCACGATAATGTGAACGAATGATGAAGGAAAAAATGATAAAAGGAAGGAAAATACAAACACGAGGAAAATCCGTGACAATCGTGTCGAGCGTAGCCTTACGATTGCGTGCCGATAATTGAGCAAAGAGTTTTCCTTTTGGTGGCAGTTAAGCGTGGACAAATGAACAAGGAAATTGGTTACGAGAAGGAGGCGCAGGCGGTTGTCGAGGCGAACGTTTACGCAATAATTTTACTATCACGGTGTCGCGAATACGAATTGTGTAAACATAAATATTAGAATTTAGATAGCCGTAAGGACGTAGTGATTCTTGATGCGTATAGAAACTACTATTATACGTAATCTACATATCTATATCAACGTATGTATTTAAAACGATAGCCGTTTTCTTTGTGACCTCATCACGCCGGAACGAGGAAATCGAATTTCGTCAAATTTTCAACATACTCGTAGTGAATTACCGGTAATTGTCGTAAATACGGAAAGTTAATGGTAAGTTACCGAAAAATCGCAAATTTATGGGAAATCATTGTTGGTTACCAGCTGTAAATCAACGGTAAATTACCGCAAATTGGTGGTAAAATGCGCAAAACGATGGTAAATTATAGCAAAGTATACGGTGAATTACGTAAATTAAATTACTAGTAAATTACAAAAATTGACGGTAAATTACTATCAATTACTGCAAATTACCAAGATTGCATTATAAAATGACATTGCAACAATCTTGCTATCTTTCGCCTTTCCGTAATAACGGTCATTTACCCCAACTGCCATAAACTTCCGATTTAGAATTCAGCCAAAAGACCGAGCATTGCGAAGCAATGTGAAGGGGATTTAACTACTGAAGCTAGTGGTTCGTATGAAAATTTCTGCATATCAACTCGTCAATTTATCGAGCAAATACGAGTCGAGATGTGTAACGGGTTTACGAAAAAATTAAAAATTATAAATAACTGAAATAATGTTCTTCGTCGAATTTCTAACAAATTGTCGTGAAGTTGACTTAATCAGCCTGTTTCGTTGAAAATTGGAAATCGTGTGTAACCTAACTTGTGGAAAATTTGATAAAGAACGTTTTCAACTATTACAAATTTTTTGGTAAATCCGTTTCTCCCGAACTGGAGGTGAAAACAATCGACCGGGGGTGAAAAACTCCTACGGGCCCTCGACTACTCGGGTTTAGCAGAACGTAATGATACAAAGAAAAAAAATAATCGGAACGTCGTGTGGCTGTAGTCGGCGAGATGCAGGCGCGGACGATGATGCCGAGGAGTCGAGTTGGAAGAATCGCGCGATTGGCGTGATTTTTTTAAAAGTCTGTCGAGACCGAGATGCTGCCTTTGGTAATGGCAATGGTGGTCGTATTGGTCACAGACGCGATTCGATGCAACAAATTTTTTCGCTACGCTGCGGGACCGGTTATAAAAGGTAATATCGTATTACAGCTGTGCCAACGTGCTCGGAATATATTAAGCGAAAATGTTGTAAGTTGTAAGACGCGGGGATGCGGCGTTGGTGCGCTGCAATGCGAACGTTATCAGAAAAGCATACGTCTTGTAAAGCCGAACGCCGAAGAAAAGGATACTGGCATTAATTTACGAACGACCGTATGACCTATTATACGTCGTACACATTATAGCTCTTTACTTGATTTATAACGTGGACTCGCAGACAGAACCAATGTTATCTAGAACTTGTGGTTGGCTGCTGCAAAGATTATGTTACAGCGGCCAATCAGAAACAATGCGAAGCATCGAGCCCCGCCGCGCCGCCACTTCGCCGACACTTCGCCGACACACCGGCTTAAAATGCCAACTTTTTATTAGCCAGAGAAAGTTGCAATGTGAAACGCAATTATGCTATAACGCAGCGTACAGTATTCGGTCTTCGGTATTCTGTATTCTGTATTCTGTAGCGGTTCTCTGTGTCCATGATGTAATGGTGTTCTCTGTTTTTTTTTTGTTTTTTTTCCTCCTCTTCCATTTTACCGCCGCGCCACGTACCGCAGTACCCAGTACCCAGTACACGTAGTAAAGCCGCCGCCGTACAGGATGCATGCTTATTTTTTACCTGCACCTTTTTGCTCCTCTTCGGCTGTGTTGTTTGACAATGTTTTACAACTGGTTAATTCTTGCGTATGAATCATAATCCGTCGATGGTTTACGGTTTTACTAGAGGAAACGCGACGATCACAGATGAACGTTTTGTGTCGGTGCTCTTTCCAAATGATGCAAGATGGCTTTTGGAACTGGAAACCGTTGTATGTGGTTTCCAAATGCCGCTTGTATTACTCAATACCGATACCAACAACAAGCACAACCTGCCAGTTTCCGCTTAATACTTAGTACCTGTAGCTACCTACTTCCTAGGTCAAAGAAGACCTTTGCCGTGATCTTGCGTGTTGTTCGCGTGTTAAAGAATATCCGCGTCCCGTCATGTTGTATGCTAAAATTTTCCAACATCCTGACTGTTCTAAAGTGAAAGATGATTAAAATATTCCATTCGTTATTTGTGGACGAGCTTTTTATCATTCTATGGTCGATGTATACGCGTATATATGGCGTACTTGGCGTCGACAATCAGTACTCTCGTTGAATAACCTTAAATTCGATGCAAGCTTTATTGATTAAGGTCAAAACTGACACCGTCGAACGATGAAAAAAAGAACCCAATTACTGTACGTTTTAATTTAAACGATATAAATAAACAAAAAAATCACGAAAGTATCTAGCCTATTCGGTTCACTTCACGCATTAATGAGCTAACTATCATTTTGAATGAGTTCAATTAAGCGTCATCTTTCAAGGATGTTTGCAATTGAGACGAGCAAATTTTCAAGCCGAACAATTTATCAACCAACGATTATTTCAGTATAACTGATGCGATGGTGGTGGTGATGGACGATGACCACCTCGTTCACTTTTTTTCCTCTTATTAATATGAAAATCCACTGCTTGCCACGTGGAAGCCATAAACGGTAGTCGATTCGATTCTCGTTGTAATTTAAAAGTGATGAAATGAGTTGAAATTTTTTTTTTCTTCAAGAAAGGTAGTTTATTTTATTATCTATGTTGATTGGCTTTTGATAAGTTTAATTAATACCAAGGAACAATGACGTCGGTGTTAGTCGATAAAGTATTGTGCCAGTGTGAGTGTGATATTTCAAACAGTCGCTCTAGTGCAATAACACGCTTATCACTGTTTCCCTTTCCTTTTTTTTCAAATTTTTTTGTAAGCGAAATTGGAATTGCCGATTCAGCGGTATTTATTTTTCACTAGGTAATTAGGTATGTCCCTCAATCAACTTCTCACACCCGCACATTGGTTTCTTTGTGTGAATTTGCAATTATGCCAACGCACTTGTAGCCATAGGCGCCCACAGCAAGTAGAGGAGATAGCAACCGCTACCTCATAAGCTTTTTGTTTTTTTGGTTTCTATGTACATATAATTGGAGATATTTGCATGAGCGCTACCAGAGGGTAACAGAGGCAGCGACTCGTTGCCTCATGCTCATGCACAGAGATGTATTTCAATACAGGCTACTGCGTGGGGCGGCAATTTTTGACACTTCTTTCAAATTTAAAAAAAATGAAAAAAGTGAATACTTTTGTAGTAGAGGTTTGAACTCCAACATTTAAAGTAGAGCTTTCCAAATTACGCCCGGAATTCTTTTTTTACTGCGATCTAAGGTGCTCAGTACCAATTTTGAGAAAGGGACAATTTTTTCATCGCATGCTCAATAATTTTATAACAAATTGTGCTTGAAAACCCTTCGAAAAAATGATGTGAATTTCTAGACATCCTATTCGAGACCAATTTTTGAAATGAACTCATGTCTAAATATGAGCAAGATTGGAATTATCAGATCTACTGAGATATTAAACAGCTATCTGAGCATTAAATACTTGAGAATTTCTCACGTACAATGGGTCGGAGTACGTATAACATTGAGTTTGAAAGAATACATATTTGTTGACAAAACAACTTATACCTATTAGAAAACTGATAGACAACGATGAGATAGAGACAGATCATAAAATTTACTTTATGGTACGTCCGAGGACCTTTGGCAAAACATTTTTTTCATCAATGACTTTTGAATTTTTGTCTGGATCGAAGAAACTTTTTGAAAACACCGCAATATATTGCAGAGGAAACACGATAAAAGAAAACGGAAAGTGGAAGCAGAACCCGGTCATCTATATTAATTTTGCTCATTTTTCAATTAACATCATTAAAGGTTTTAAAGAACGTATCAAAGAAAAAACAAGAATGATAGCGGAAAAGTATTCAGCAAGTTTAGATAATATGTGTAGATAATTCCATCATCACGTGGTTAATTTGTAACTTGAAATCCAAGTTTAATTTGAACGTCGATGTCTGATGTAATCATCCACTTTGAATTTCACCTCGTTTGATCTTCTGTTTGTTTTAATTTTTTTATTTCTAACAAAAACGTAAAAGAAACGAAAAAAATGTCCCTAATTTTTGAGACCAATAAAGAAAAATACACTCGTACTTCAGAGACGATATTATTCATTAAAACATCAATGACAACAGTGACGGTGGAGCGTGCGATGTGCGATACGTATCTTATCCGCGTTATCAATTTTCGAAGCTAGTCTGCTGATAATGGCTTTTACATCGTATGTACTATGCAGCCATCGGCGTTAGCCGACGGATGGTTGATAACCGGTACGTGAAAGTTATTAGCATTCGAGCGACCTCCATTTAAGGAGAGGCACCATTTGAAAGATATCTACGCGAACTCCGTACGACTACTCGAGTAATCGCGACGATGACGTATTAATTAATACGTCCTGTGATGGACGATTTATACCAACCAAAGAAGGTCTCGTTCGAACATAAGAAGAACCTAGAACGGAGCACGTTATAAGATTACCGGATCGGAGCCCGAAGCGGCCGTAACAAAAGCTTCTAGGTGGAGGTTATTGATGTATAATGTCACTAAGCATGTAATACATTTAGCGTTAAGGTTGTTTACCAAACGTGACAACGATGAAGTAAGGTCTGACCGCCGCCGTATTAGGATCTGTCTAAATATAAACTTCATTTTACACACAAAAACCAAGCTGCAACGTTGACACAGGTGCGTGAAACCTTTTTTTCTTCGTAGCCGACAATCTATCGGTATGCGTTACTAGGTGTAGGTAGGTAGGTAGGTGGGTAGGTATAGGTAATAGCTGTAGCTGCCTGCGGAGTGTTGGAATTGTTTAATGAAATAATAATACGAAATTCTTTCCTACGTGTAGATACGGGTGTCGAGTACTTTCGTTAGGTAAACACTTCAAATCTAAACGCTATATTCCGTATTATGGAAATACTTGCAAGGTTCTTGGACTTTTGGCCGTTTTATGCATATGCGATGGTGTTCGGATTACTCGAAATGCTAATGAGCAGTCGATGGTTTTTACACCTTGGCTGTTGGCCGAAGATGAAATTTACACGTGAAAAGCGAAACGCATCATCGGATTTTCTAGAAACAGACTCATCGTACTTTTCTAGGATACTTGTGGGCGTTGTGCAGCGTAGTTTTATATCGCCGATTAAAAGTATTAAATGTAGTGTTTCAAAGAATCGAAGAGATGTTCTGTGTTGCTGTCATCGGATTGACTTCCTACGGTGACTAATTCAAGGGAAACCCCCAGTTGGCAAATTCTTCTTTCCTTTTGACATAGTATGTAGGTAGGAATGGAACACACATTTCAAATACTTGAAAAAATTGTCAAAAAGTTAAATATCCTTTGCTTCATTTTATATCTACTCGTAGTACTCGTATCTGTCTAACACAGTATGTAGTATACGGAGTATGTAATGTACCTGTAGCCTACGTGCTTCGTCGCAATTTCGCGTGCAAAGAAGCACGATTATCAAAACATGAACCATGCGAGAAAAAAAATTGCCAGCTCGTCGGAGGCGTCTTTCAAGAAGATTATTTTACCGATGGCGATTATGTGGAAAAACTATTTAATCGAATGCTGCCTGTATTTGAGAAGAAATTTCCAATTGTATGCGATGAGACGAAGAAAAAAACTGGTCTTTTGAACCAGTTCAGAATTAGCGGCGTTGCATAGAGAGAAAAAAAAAGAAAAGAAAGGAAACTAGTCGAGACATTTCAAACTGTGCACGCCATCGTAAATATTCGTGGTATTTTTTCGAAGGTTTTAGGTTTTTCGGTATTTTTGTTGCTCTGAGAGGTCTCCGCTTCGTGTTTTGTGGTATATGTTGGGAAAGATTTTTAGAAATTTGTATTTGGGTCATGGTACGAGTATTATTCTCGTAACTACGACGAAGGAACGAAATACGTATGTACGCGTAGTTGCTTGTTGCAGGACGCGACGTGTAATTGCGTAGCAATGCGTTTGCGCTTGGAGAACGCAGCGCTGAAAGTTGTAAGCCCGAAGACGATGAAAGAGCTTGTTGCATTTGAAGGGTGCATCGTGCATCGCACAGTAGGGCATTTACATGAGCCAGCGTGCCAAAATTATTAGCAAATAGAGGGTTTTGGAACGCGTAGAATTCGACTTTGATGTCCATTTTGAGCTAACCCCTTCCCCTCCCCTCAGAAGAGGAGGAAGAATGAAGAAATCGACGTTTCAAAACAAAAATTGGTATAGGGCTGATGTCCACTTTGAGCTAGATCCCTCCCCCCTGCCCGGTGGAGTGAATGAAAAATTGAAAAATCAGTTCGAAGAAACAAAAATTTTCATCATTTTTGATTTTGGACTTTTTCTGTGAAAACAAAAATCGATTTTTTTCAAAAAATAGCGTTTCGTAACAAAATGTACCACCGCAGGAGTAAACTACTTTCTCAAGTAATTTACCGCGGTGGAGTATTTTTGGAATTTTTTGGACTTTTTGAGATAAGTGAAATTGAAATTTTTGAAAAAGTAAAATCATAGCACTGACTTTGAACACGATTTTCTTATACTGTAGGTAATTGCGTTTATCTAAGCTGGAAATTGGTTAAAAGTACTACAAAACACTTTACTTGGTAATCGAATTCGATGTACACGTTTTTTTTTTTTTTTACAATAAATTGCGTTATATACATACAATGTATATCGCGCAGCTGAACTACCGCGATTCTGCAAATCTACATTTTTGTTCTTTGCGTAGCACCTGTGGGGAGGTAAGTTTCGGTTTTATTCGTATTCGAGATAATCGATTTTTCGACTTTTGACGCGCTGGATCAAGTAAATGTGCCACTGCGCGTCGCGTCGTCAACTCATTGCGTATACGAGTAAAGCAACTCGCAACTTGTTAACGTCGTCGTTCTCGTGCAGAATCGCACAGGTTCAAGTATAGGTCACATTTGCTGTCAGCTGTCACGATACGAGCAGTATAATGCGTAAAACATGACGGGGCTAGCTTAACTCAACTCAAATAGACAAGAAAAATTTATACCTCGACGTAAATCTTTCACGTAACTTGTGTAGGTATAATAGTGCGAGTATATCTGCGTATGTTCTTGTGTACGAGTCTGTCGTGTATGAACTATGAAGACTGAAGACCGAAGACCAAAGACGTCACGTCACGTTACGACGCGACGCAACATACGAGTCACTACTCGACAAGATTTCAGAATATGTATAGAGTTGTAAATTAATCGGCTTCCATGGTTAGCGAAGCTTTAGGGTGCAAGAGTGACGAGTGTAGAATGTGAATGCACAGTACGTGTACAGTGTACTCGTTAGTTCCAACAAGTAAGTCGTACGAGTATAAGTACGTACGTGAAATAATTTAATAGCTTTCTTAATACGTACAAACGATACAAATGATAAAAAAGCTATATTATACCTACTCTTCGATATTACGGGTAAATAAATAGGTGCAACGTTAAAAGATGACGAATTATCCGAAGCGAACGACGCTTAAGAGTATCGAGATTAATTGCTCGTTTAATCGAGCCATAAGTCAAGCGTATTTGTTTTTTTGTTAGTACTTACATAAATTTTTCATGGTAAACAGATTAACGATAGTGATATTGATACGCGAATTTACGTACAATTATGTTTCTCAACACTTATTACGAGTACGTAAATCTCGTTGAAAATTATTTTACACATAAACTTGTGTTCCTATAATTTTGTAAAGTCGAGATAATTTTTACCTATTTAGATCGAGTTTAATAGCGATGATCTTTCAGCCTTTTGTTCGTTCGTACTGGTCTACTATCGTATCACAAAGTTCGATTTATTCTGGTATTGCGATTAATTCGAGCGAATAATGCTTCAGCATCCGCGTACAGCGTATTATCGCCGTTTAATAGTCTCGAAGCATAGCGATTTCAATTTTTTTTCTTTGAAAAACACAATTAAGCGTTTATTTTTTTAACCTAAAAAGTTCTCGTTGCGATGTCATTATCGCAATGTGTAATTATGATTTCTATTATTTACCGATGTTTTTGCATAAACGAGTTGTACTTACCTGCAACATTTCGTCACATCTTCTTTTTTTTTTTCGAATAAGCCACGACGACTACGGCGGCGGCCCGATCATTCTAACATTTTTCATTCCATTTGTTTTACACGTACTGTATATAATTGAAATAAAAAACAAAGAAAAGGAACACGAATATTTCAGTGAACTGTATTTCTCGAATTTGCTTTTACAACTATAACATTAAATTTTAAATCTCAAGACCAGCACATTGCCTAAAAATTGGTAATATTTTGTAGATTCGACCCAATGGTGGGGAGAGGGAGAGGTTCAAAATTTCAAACAATTAGAAAAAATTGGAAAAAAATAGATAGGACTACCAAAAAAACATAGTTTTGGGTATACTGTATGTTTTTTGATACGATGAAACCAAATCTAGCAGTATTTTTCGAATTTGGTTCAGGGGGAGGGGGGAGTGGAAATTCAAACTTACCTAGAAATGAGAAAAAAATCAAGTGGCGTATCTAAATATACCTATGTTTTCCAGTGCGTTAAAATCGAATCTGACAATATTTTTCAAATAAATTCCAAAGGGAAGGGGCGGGTAAGTGCAAAATTCCAAAAAATGAGAAAGGAAATCCGAAAAATTTTAATAGACTACTAAAAAACATACATTTTGTTACAATGTGTGTTTTATGATGCGAAGTTACTTTTCTGCAGCTTAAACAAACATGTTATCCTCAAGTTCCCACTTTGCGTTGCTATAAAACGACGAATGAAATTTGAAAAAAATGAGCAAATATTGGTTTTGAGGTCTCTAAACTGTCTAGTTTCGAAATGCTCTGTCAAACATTTTTTTTAAGACCTTGGTTTTTGGCCCAATGTGGAGCTAAATCGTGATTCTGGCCCACTGTGCGTCACGCCGATACAATAGATAAACGCTACTAATTATAGAAAAGGTTGACGAAAAAATTACGCGAGTTGCTTTAATCGTAGGTAAAATCGCGTCGCGAATATAATTTGATCATTTAACACGAGAGTAATGACGGTGGGACGCGGAGGAAGAGAATGAAAAAAAAAGTCGAGGCCAGAGGAGAAGAAAAGCTAGGTAAAGCAGCGTATCGGTTATTAAAAACATCGGGGGTCCGATGCCGATCGAGTGGCGGAGGATGAATCGCCGTTGCGGAGCAGACTATAGAGGTTTAGTGGATAATAGAAGATACTGGGATGTGGCGTGCGGTAGGCCAGTGTTATTTTTAAAGCCATCGCTTGCTGCCGAACGTAGCGCAGCGAACCATTGAGAGACCGGAGACGAACGCGACTCCTGCTTCGATATTCCGTTTCTTCTCCGTCCTCCGGTCCTCTAGTCCTCCGGTGCTCCGGTGCTCCATTCTCGGTCGCAACGTGCAACGCGCTCGTATGCTGGTGCCTTTTCCTAATGGGACGTACGAGTCTGGCAGTCTACACGTGTACGTATTCCGCATTGAAACTGGCGAGCGGTAACCGGCAGCTATTATATGGAAAGCGAATAACTCGGTCGAGTATTTTAGCTGAGCAAGACTTGACTGGAGTTGAAATGTTGAATTGAGGCGAGTTCGACATGCCTGTGAAGCGCGACAGGAGTTCTCCACCTTTCATCTTATTCGTTAGTTATCTCCTACGCCAATCTATTATCGAATTCCAGCGTCAATCATCCGTCGGTACTTTTCATTTTTTTTCTCCTTCTCGCCCGCTCCCCTCCTTACGCCTTTTCTTTCTATTTGTTTCGTGTTAATCATTCTTTTTTTTCGGGTCATCTCGTTTTAATTTACACTCGAACCCGAACGCGTATTAATATGGCAATGAACCGAGTTCGCTTCAGCATTCTTTGTAATCGATATATCACTTTGGAGTTACTTTTTTTTTTTGGTTTTTTACGATTTGGAACGCCGCAACGAAATTCCAAGAGGGTGGCGGTCGTTTTGGCATCTGGCGCGGCGTAGGAATCGATTCTCTCAAGACAACTTGTGAAGTGGGTTCGGGTTTCGTTTGAATCTGTTGGCGCATTCGCCGAAAACAATTAGCTCGTCGCCATATGCGGATTCCTACGAGGTTCTAATTAGGTATACGCGGGTATACGAGTTGCGAACGCTGCGAATGTCAATTATCGAAAATCGAACACCAGCGTAGAATTCCGTTGCAAGTTGGCATTAGGGGTTAAATTCTCGAGTCGAGGACTCGATACCGGCTAAATTGTTCGGCGCTTGGAATGCGAACCGTGAACACAATCGCAGAAGCGAACTATACAGAACAATAAAATATGTCGTGACTATATGAGACAAATATGCTTCTTTAAACGAGTAACAAGTCACGTTTGAAAAACACGTTATTCGTGTGTTGGTGTCTTCGTGCGAGTGTATTCTTCGCGCTGGCGAAGCGTCACGTCGCATATCGTAATGTGTATTTTGGAAATCATTTTTACACGGCCGACCGCAAAATTGGAGCGTGTCAATTGACCGAAACCGAAAATGAATACGATCGTCGATCGGTCAAATATTGTGAAATCTCTAATTCACGCGAATACGCGAGTACAGCAAAACTGGCTGGAAATTAAATTTAATCGAAAATACGAGAACGTCGAGCGCCGGAGAATTTTCTTCGTCTTTTATCTTGACGTTTGATAATTTAGATCATTTAATAGACGTAACGATTACGACAGTTACGAGATAAGTGAGTTTATTATCAGAATGAAATATCAACGTATAACGTACACGTCGTAGTGTATTTTATATATAAACGAGATAAATTGGGCTCTAGCTGATTTTCGATTTTAATTTCATTTCGCACGGGGTTTTGGGCCGAATGGCACGAAATTTAGTAGGCCTATGTGTAGTTAGCGAGGGTACACCTGGAAGGTGGTTGGTTCAAATCTGCTGAAAAACGACTTTTCCTATATTTTTGATTTTTTTCGAAAATTGACGCCCCAAAATGGTATCAAAGGACGCGCCAAAATTAATTTTGAGTTATTTGAAAAAAAAACATATTTTGATCATAGAACACGATGGTGTTGAGAAAATTCAGCGCCTGTAATGATTGACCTCTCCCAAAACGTTTTTTGCACCCATCCCCCTTCCCACTTTGGGACTAATGGAAAAATAGCTATTCAGGCAAACGTTGGGTAGATTTTCGCAGCGACGCACGCGCAGTACAAATATTTTCAAATTACACGCGCGTTTATTTCATCCCGCTTACGATAATTCGAACACTTCTCAGACCACTTCTTCGGAAATCCTGGTCCGAGCACACGTTGTCTACATTGCTGCTGGTAAACGCACGCCAGCGCCACTGGCATCGAATTAGTGCCGGATTTTCATCTCGAACCGCAAACAGAACAGGTGCCTTCCAAGCCAAACTTCCTGAACCACTTCTAATCAACGTGCTTAGCAGCTGTCGAAAAGTAAATCTTCATTGTGTTGTACGTTGCGTTGTACAACAAAGAGTTTCACCTATTTTGGGAGGCAAACCGAACCTATTTGGAGATGAAATGTGGATGAAATTGGAAATATGCATAAATATTAAACACCCCGAGATATACTCGCTCTTGCTCGTGAATTTACAAAGTTATACCTGACCAGCGTTAGTTTTTGACAACTGGAATCCTTACATTTCGTTGGGTTTTCAAATGTTTCAATGTTCATTCACCCGAATTCGTGTAAAATTCGCTGTTTTATCCATTTTTAAAACGTTCAAATCGACGTATCTCGTTCAATATCGCCGATAAGGAAAAAAAAATTACACACACCGTAAGTAATTATCTAACGGATTTCGTTAAATAAATCGTATCGAATAGCTCGTTATGCATGTACATCTCGCTCTATTCGATTGATTCCAAAGGTTATCGAGCTTTTGAACTTGGCAAATGAAATAATTTCAATACTCGTTGTATTATCGAACTTGGAAAATTTCCATCGCGCATTTTTACCGATTCGTTTACATTCATCGGTACTTTCTTGGCGTCGCGTAACTAATTTATAGGTTTGCGATTTACGGCGACCCACGATCGAATATTGCGAGAGAAAGATCGCGAAATGGCGAACATGCGACTAGACGTACTCGTGTGGCAGAAGACGCTACCGCGCGGATTTCTTTAGTCATTGTGCCACGAAGACGACGAACAGGGAAAAGGGTGTACCGCGAGCAGGGTACGACAGAGACGCAATTATCATGCAAATGCGTTAGCTTCTAAATACACAGACACACGCGCTATCCGAATGATTTACGATTGTAGTGGATTTTTGAGAAACGTCACGGATAACCGGTGGAGGACTGGAGCTGGAGCTGTAGGTGAGGGTAGGGGTGTACCTATTACCTACCTTAGATGACGGAGGCTCATTTATGTCGGCGGAGTATTTGTCATCGTGCCGAACCAAAAAGGGGAAAAAAAACGATAATTATTTGCACATTACTCGAGACAGTATAATATGAATATCATTAGAAAATTGTCTATCACGTTTCCGAGAAATATCACGCGGACGAAGACGACCGCTATAAATTTTCTGACTGCGCCTTTTTTTCTTTCATACAATCGGAGGAGGGTGAATCGTGATTTTTCGTCGCTATGCTTATTGCGTATTATGGCTGCCCAGCGCCCGTTGCCCAGTGCCCAGTGCCCAGTGCCTAGATGAGCGGGCTACGGGTCGAGCCGGGCTGGCATACGGAATTGCGGATGAATGGAAACTCGACTGCAAAGAGAATACGGTAAATAGGCATTTTTCACTGATCCCACACGTTTCCTGCTTCGTTCGAAACGAATGATGAAAAAAATTCATAACTCGAGTAGCAACCGAGTACGATGATAACTAGTTTTATTAAACGTATACCAGACGATTATCTTCGAGGAAGTTGAGTAGTTTGTGTGCACGTTTTGCGCATATGATTTTATAAATTTTATACCACATTAAAGCTCTTAGTATACATGTGTACGTTGTTGTGTAGGTACAATACTGTATTATGTATTTAGTATTATGTAGTATGTACTATGTACCTTTACCTTCTAAATTGTACGCTGGTATGCATCTTCGCACACGGATACGGACGTACAGTTACATATACATACGAGTACAAATACTATCTGCGTAACTCTAACTAGTATAATCCTTTCGGGTACATGTGATCTTGCTCACGTCATCATTTTATCAAGGCTACGAACAATTTGTTTTCGTTCGTAGTACATTACATAGATGATCTTGAACTACTTTACCAAGGTTGATAATATGTGGAAGCGAAAAATTGCATTGGAATTCGCATGCGTTTGCATTTTTCCGCATCTTTAACTTACAACGTTGTCGTCGTCGAGTCGCAGTGCTGCTAACTGGTGCGTGCAACTGCATACAAGTGAATCTACAGAATATCTACAACAGCCGTAGTCGATGAAAACTTGTACATTTACAGGACTATGGTTTTAACTCGACCATGTTCTTAATAATGAGCTCCGAGCTAGGTATAGAATTACCAGACTTTTGTGCAGGCTTCGTATTGTCAACTGGTTTCAAAAAGGTATTATGTTTCGTCGCTTTGTATTACAATATACGGCTCTTGCTCTCTCTGTCTCTCTCTCTCTCTTCCTATCAAGCTCTGTTTCAGTTTAATGATATGCGCGAATCGTAGACCGCGATATACGCAAACGACGACGTCAACAATGTCGTTGTGCTCTTGTGCATGGTGTATGCCTTCAAACAAAGGCTCTTTTGCGTCGAACATGTTTCCCAAAATGGGCATATCGTCGTCAGTTGGTGGGTATTTTTCTTCTACGAGTATAAATAAGATAAAATTAACGTTGGTCTTCGATCAAATGCATTGCAGAAAGGATATGAGAATACTATGTCCATGTGCATGTATAACAAACCTACGTACAATTTATTATAATACTAGCTTCGCTAGTTGGCGGCTTCGCTCCCCCCCCCCTCATTGCTTTGCGAAGCTTGCTACCGCACACTCCTTCTTTTTATATTCATAATAACTACCAATTGTACCTAATTGATGTTAAAAATCTTCTCGGCCTCTTGGCTGAGATCGAAATCAGAAGCTTACGGCAGTTGGGGTAAATTACGTTTATTACGAAAAGGCGAATGATCATTTTATGATACAATCTTGATAAGATGCAATAATTACCGTAAGTTCGCAGTATTCGTGGTAAGTTACGGTAATTTACTGGTAATTTATGGTAATTTATACTAATAGTTGATGGTAATTGATGGTAATTTACCATTCATTTTTGGAAATTTCCTGGTAACTTGTGGTAACTTACCGGTAATTTTTGTGATTTACCAATGATTTAATTTACGTAATTCACCGGTAATTTACAATGATTTGACTATTATTTTCAGTAATTTACTGTCGTTCTGTGTAAACCAAGTGTTGCAATAGTTGAAAAGAAAACTATTCTGTAGGCGAAGCCGAGACCATGGCCATAGAGCTTTCCAGTGTTCGTTGTCCCCTATCCGAAGCTTGGCGTAAAAATTAAGGCTTGAAAATCGAAGTTTTCTGCACACGTTCGAGATTTACGATTGAAACATACCGAACGATAGGTGGTTTCATATTGAGCGAGCGCGTCGTTCGGAACTGGTGTGTTATCGCTATTACCAAAACCCTTGGACTACCGTAAATTAAGCGTTGGTAAATATAGAAAAGCGATCGTTTAAATGGCTACCGTTGTTTGTGCGCAGTGCACGAAGCTGCTCGAAACTCAACAATTACCCCATCTTTTGAACACGCTAATTATACGAAATACGAGCGAGTGATTCGAATATCCGGTTATGTAAACCGCCGAGCCGACCGAATGATTGATGAAAATTAAAACGCAGACGCGACGCAACTTTTCGCCAACTTGCATCATCGTGTTTCGAGGCCAAGTTCAATACACCCTTAACTACGAGTGCTTGGCTACTTACTTCGCATCTTTTCTCCGACGTGGGACGTACGCGAGAGCGAGAATCGTAGCGATACGCCATCGCCATCGCCACTCGACAAGGATACAAGGATGATACATATTGACGAGATGGCGGTTTTTCTTTTTATTTAGAAAAAGAAATAAATTAGGTAGCCTATACATAAACAACAGCGCGGTTAATTCGCTAATGCGATTTAACGAAGAGATTTCCTTGAAATACGAGCGCAATTCTACGTATTGAAAAAAAGAAGAGCAACCGTTTACGTTATTTTCGTAGAAACGAAGAAATGCCTTTTCTGTTTCTGTCGAAGTCGACATTTTCATCTGTAGGGCTGTTGTACGCGTACACATGTACGAGTATAATTATGTGGTTGATGGTTATGTATGTAGTTGTAGTTACGATGTAGGTAGCTAGGTACCATTGAAACGCCTTAACGATAAATTCAGCTTGTTTAAAGTTTGAAAATTCCATACCGCGTCGTATTTATTAATTGATTGAACTTTGAAATGACCACGAATAGGGATACGATACGGCGTACTTGGTAAATAGCGTACTTAATTGCGCGAGCTGATTACAGCCTACTCGACGAATTGCTTTTCATACGAGCACGCGTATGTATTTATATTTTGAAAATGGACGGAAATTCATGATTATACGAAGCGTTGCATTTGATGAAAGCTTTATATGGGTCACACACTTGTTGCGCCTTGCGCACCGAGCGGCTCGTCAATAAAAACCGACGACGCGACGCGTCGAATAGAAATTATTTGCATTTTGTTTGATAAATCGTCGCTAATGTTTGGAGTTACGAAGCGTGCCGGAATGACCAAGTTTTTCCGTTTTTCCCTTGACAGTCATTTTGCGATGAGTCTCGACTCTCGAGTTGGATGACTCCGGAAAAGGATGATGATTCGTTCGTGTTTATAGTTCGGAGAAAGGAGAATACGTGAAGAAAACGCTGCGGAGTGGACGGTTTTCATGGAATATTCTATCGAGTTGTTGATGGCTACTTGGCTAGTAATAAATTATCGAATATCAACAAAATTTCGTTGGCGGATTTTTTTCGATGACAACGTTGAATCATGTATACACAATTACACAATTACATACGCCAAACGCTGTCTTGTCGTGTTTATCACTGTGTTCGTATTATGCTAATTTACGATAAATAATTACGAGTAAATGCCGAATTTTAATACGATTATGTGTTACGCAATCGTTTTACGTACGTAAATTACGTGCTCTTCGCTTGGCGCACTCGTTTCTTTGCCTAGATGTTTGTAATTTACGTGATCGGCTTAATACAGTACGTATTATCGATCAAATTACGTTCGTCGAATCACTAATAAGATTATTATAAATTTAGACGTTAAATATAAATATTCCTACTCGTTCAATAATCGAATCGACGTTACGTAATTTCAACGATAAAAAATTCGTTCGAAATCCTTCGTTTATCAAGCTCAAACACGAGTACAGCGTATGATACGTATTTCATCGTTTCAAATGTACGTTGCCTCGAAAATAACTTAGAATATGAAACCATAATTTTTCCTATTAAATAGCATTTACGACGTTAACAAATATCTCGAATACGATGGAAATTAATTCGCGAACCGTTGAATTGAAATCTGGATTTGTTAAGCTTTCGAACAACGCTGCAGCGCTGTTAGGGTCTAGATGTCTAGAAATTGAGAACACGGGTCACTGACTATAAAACGAAATAATGTTTATTATGCCGCATGTTCTGTTTATTTGAAGAAATTATTATATCCAAATTGCCACAAACTTTGCCATCTGTCTTACAACGCAATAAATATGTGTTCTTTCGAATTCAGTCTGATAGAACGTAATGATTGAGGATCCTCTGGTATCGCTGGTAATGATTTCTTTTTTTTTTTTCAAACTATTCCTCGTCGTTGGCAACAGCTTAGATTTGGGCTCATCTTCAACGTCTAGTTTTAATAAGGGATTCGTTGATGATGACAGGAATACACGAGTCGATGGCGGAAGAGGCTTGGATGTAGATGACTTGAGGTTCGTCTTGATGATGACTGGCGTTGCTGTGTGTGATCGCTAGTAATTCCAATCCCAAAACAGATGGCTGGAGGGAGTAAAAATAAAAAAAAAGCGATACATGCACACCGCTTACATCACGCGCTATTTTATATCATTAAAAAGTTATACTTGAAGCGTTAAAACGTACTAACGATACGACTTCACTGCAAATTCAAATAAAAAATGCATCGTTTTAGCATTTCGCTGATAAAAAAGATGTTACACATACTCCCACCCATTGTACGTGAGAAATTCCTCAGTATTTAGGGCTCAGATAGCTGTTCAATGTCTCAGTAAATCTGATAATTTCAATTTCGCTCATATTTAGGTATTAATTGGTTCATTTCCCCACGACAAACGACCGGTATTTTTAAAAGAATTTTAAAATGTACAGTACGTCCTCAATCGACCGGCATAAAAATAAAAAATAAAATTTTATAATTTATACAAATAAAAGCTTCAAACGACCGACGTCACGTAACAAAAACGTGATGTAGGTAGTGTTGATTTTAATATGTATTACGTCTTTCAAAAATCTTGTCCCCCGTCGTTGGTATCACCTCCCTTGAGGGGCAACTGATAAGGGGAGAAAATTCGGCGTAATTGCGTAGTGCGACATATCGAAATACACGTTTTCAAGGTCGTTGGTCGCGAATTTCCTATCATTTTCAATTTTGCTCGACGCCCGAAACGGCGAACGAGACGGGGGTCGTATCGAGGAGTCCAGTATAAATGAAGCGATCTATAGGTACAACGAGTTGATTCACTTAACTTACGAAGCGAAGAAAAAGACATAAATAATATTCAAAAATGTGTAAATATTGCCCAAAGGCGTATCGACTGAGAATCAAAAGCGCCGCTAAAACGTCACGTGTAGCCTACTCGTATTAGAACTTCGGGTCTCGGAATAGACTCGTGCATGATTTAAACGTATATGAAAAAAAAAAAAGGTAGAAAAACAAAGCGTAAAAAACAACAACGGTGAGAAAAAAATAGATCTTGTAACGCTAATTACGTTTATTTGCTGATAAACGTGAAATCGGTGCGGGTAAATTACTCAATCTAAAGATTTTCTATGTAGTAATTTGTAAACGTAACGGCGCGCGTCGTTCGCATTTCTCGTTAATACAAATAATTTATGTAATTTTAACTATACGTATAATATTCACGTAATGTCATTTTGTGGTAGAATTTTAGCCTTTTTTTCGGCTTGTGGGAAACTGGGAGGTAAACGAGTGGAAAAAATTCGGCGACGTGGACGGTGGATGTGAGATTTTTGTGTTCGTGTCAGAGATTGCCCCGAAGAGATCGGTTGATAGTCGCTTCTCGGATTACGGTTTCAAATGGAGACATAGCTGACTCGTTGGAACTAGTTTGCTAGTTTTTTTTTCTTCGTTTCTTCATAATTATGCGGGTCGTTTGTCCGGAATAAAGTTTTTAATTCTCGCTAGAGTCTAGTGTGAAATAATTATCATCGGGTTTTTCGTTCGTTCGAGAAATTTTTATCAATCGACAAACGCGAAGGGTTTCTTCTGGGAGGCCCGTATGAAGCTATTTTTTTCGACAGCTGCTTTTCGAGCTCGAGCTTGTAGGACGCCGGACGCGATAAACGATGCTGCACTTTGTTGGTCGGATGTGATTTAAGCGTTCTAGTTAACGAGAAACGATTGCCGTAATGTTACAATTAGTTGCGTAATTTGCGCGACGCGTCATCGACGATGAGCCAAGTTCATACTCGTACTCGATATCATCGCGTTATTCGGAACAATGAATGAATAATACATATTACATACACATGTACTCGTATCATCTGACGTAGTCGGAAATACTCGTACATTCGTATAAACGCGATAACTCGCTGCTAAGTGCCGATTGTGGCCGCTCCTCCTTATACGAGCCGCACAATTGGCGGTATTTCGAGTTTTGGTATCGACGAACCGCGTGTCGCGGCCATAGGCTCGTTAAATCCGAAGATTCGAGACGAATTTTCGCCACAGATGACGTCATCTGTGGCGGCGATAGCGATAGATATCGCCGAGTGCTACGGCGATCCGATCGAATCGATCGGGTTCGTTATTCCAAACGAACGGAACTGTCGCTGTAACCTTTGGACGGGTTCCAGAAAGTTGGCATTTCTGCATTCTTGTCGTCGTGCACGCTAATTAAAGGTCCTTCGGCGAGATGAGCTGGAAAAAAAACCGTACACGAACACGAACCCGGTGACTCAGCTTGTAGCTATGTCCGCGCCGCGCCGCCAAACCAGTTCGGAAATTTCTTTTTCGACGGTGATTTTTTTTTTCTTCTTTTTCGGAATCGAGTACGAAAAGGCCATCTAAGATAGTATTGCGCTGTGGTTGAACGCGCGTACCAGAGATACGACTTTACGTAGGTAGGGTCAACAACATCTGCGAGTTTGTCAGGATTCCTGTTCCAGCTGCTTGGTTGGTTGCAAGCTGCATTGCTTCTGTGTATGCGCCGCGTGCAATGGCATGGTAACGTTCAGCTGGTTCGTGTCGAGCTAGACAATATCGCATTTACAATATGGCATCGCGTATTGGATTGCATATGAAGTAGTTCGGGGTAAATTATCGTCGATCGAAGGGGACCTATTTTTTTTCTTCTTCACCTTACGTCGATGTTGCGCCGTCCAGTTAGGTCGGCTTTTATAGGAATCACAGTAGACGCTGGCTTTTTTCGATTTCGCTTTACAAGGATCCTTATTAATTTCTGTCTCCGCGTCTACTTCCGCCTACGATATTTATAGACGACGCCGACGTCGGATCCGAGGCAAATATTCCGGGTCCCTCCGCAAGTTGCTCATCGTACTACTTATTGGCCAAACGAAATAGGAAAAAATTTCCGGTACCTCGTCCTCCCCTCTCGACGGCTCTGAATACGACCAGGCACCTTAATCCAAGTGGACGCTTCGATATGTTCTGCCGTAGAAGGAAAAACGCGATCAGATATTCAAGAACGCTTATAACGTTCGACGAGAAGCCAAAAGTTGATTAGCGAAAGAGTAATTTGATCGGGAAATCGTGTATCCAGTATCCAGTATTCACCACGCCTCGCACGACTCCGTTTGCATCGAGCAGAAGTCAAAAAGACAGAAACTAGAAGGCGCACACTACGACGACGACGGTTCAACGCAACAATACAATACATCGTTGTTGATCATTAAAAGAAAAATCCTTTTGTACTTGACTGAATTTTTTTTTGTTTCGTAACGCGCTTTATTATATTACAAAGGTCGTGCTCTTCAAAACGAAGCCGCCGATTAAATTATTATACTTAGACGACACGAGGAAGTTGTGAACGATTCTTCGACTTAATGTTACGTGTTCGTTGTTTTTTTTTTTTTTCACTTCATTTTCGAATCAACTCTTTTATTCGAAGTAGCATTATACGCGTCTCATTGTTCGTAAGTGAAGATACGTGAGGCGAATTAGTGACTGAATTTTCCGTTGATTTTTTTTTCCTCAAGTAAAATCAGGTGGTGCAGATTTTTTCATAATGCTGCGAGCGATAGGATAAGAAAGTGGAGTCGGTGTGTTACACTGGTATTCCACATAGGTACACAACGTAATAATCGTGCAACATACCGCGCGCGCGTGTGTGTGTGTGTGTATGTGCGTATACAGCGTGCAAAATGAATAAGTATCGTATAGGTAAATACCGCTTATTGGCATTTATTTCCAATTCGCTTTTCATCTTGCGTTTCTCCAAATACGACGATTTGTTAACCAACCGTAACGGCTCGACGTTTTACGTAAATTAAAGCGTACAAAACAAAAATGGCGATATTTGCTAGGGACACCTCGATTTACCATAACATCTTTTATCTGCAGTTGTGCCGCAGTCATAACTTATTACAGCGTCATGAAGGTGCAGATTAAAGGGAAATTACAGCTAACACTTCCACCCCGAAAAAAAGGTACACCTTAATCAGTAAAAAGCAATTTATTGCGTACACGAACGGAAACGAATGTTTTCCCCTGCCAAAATTCTGCTCTGGACCCGCCCCGCGCAATGGGCCAAAAAAGCGATTTAACTTCGCCGCGTTGCTTATTGTTAGTTCATTAACCGCAAGGGCGAATTGAAAGTTGATAAAAAAAAATGCGCATAAATGTACACATGTATATTATTAATTAAACCTATGGGTAGGACTAATTATAAGAGTGAAAGCTGAATGGTAGCGAGGCGGTATTGATATTGGCGCCTTCAAGACTCCACAACGCTTTTGGTTTTGATTTGGCGAGCTAAATTCTTGATATCTCTGTTTGGTGCCTTGTTCAACAAGAGTAACGCTTCCGCTTGTTGAGAAATAATTTCGACTCGACGAAAGATGAAAATCATTTTCCAAGCCAGTGCGAAGATCGTGAGCGTTACTACGAGCAGCCACGCTAAGAAGAGGCTTTGGTTTGGGAAACATGTATCATGATCGGATGAGCCGGACGATAGGTATTGTCGCATGTGCGATTTGAATTCTTGGGTAGTAAGCGTCGGCTTGACGATTTTGGTCAAAACGAGATCTTCTTTCAAAATTGGTTGAATATTTGTGAAATTGTAGCTGCGCGAGTTTTCTATATCCTTGGCGACCTGCTGGAGCTGTACCCATTGAAGCGGTAGGATTTGTTTTACGTCGTAGCGAAATTCCGGGTTGGTTTGCGGACAAGGAAATTCGGCGGGAATTAAAATTTTCGCGTGTCCGGTGGGCTCGTCGTGCATTCGCAATTCTTGCGAGCAGTTAATTCTTAGCCTTATAGCGCCGTTCACTGCGGTAGCGTTGGCGAGGATATCCTCGGAAGTGGCGGTTTTACGGTTGTACAGTTTGAGCGCCGTTCGAACGTTGGCTATGACGTACTCGCTGTTGCGTAGCCTCTTCACGACGGGCTCGTCGTTGGGCTTTTCGCATTTGAAAAAGCAAACAGATTTGATCTGTTCGAATACGTTGTCTCGAATTTCACTCGACTGTGTTCGATTGTTTTCGAAGAGTGTTTTAGCGCAAAGAGACGGATCGTTGTCGTTTCTCTCGAAGTAGTCCAAGTAACATGTGCCCTCGGCGATGCTGCAACTTTTCAGCGCCGTTCCAGTTATGGTTTTTATTACGTCTGGTTTGTTGCCGTTGCTGTAAGCCAAAAACAAAGGCTCGGTTTCAAGTTGGCACAAGTCGTCGTGCAACATGAACGGCAAAGGCGTGAATTCGTATAGTTTCCACGAGTACCCCTCCGTTTTCAAAGGAACGTTGATTTGGATAATGATGTCTTGTTCCGTGTAGTAGCAGTTGGTAAAAGGCATCGAGTAGTACTTCAAGATATCTCCTTCGTACGGAATCACGAAAGCTTTGTTGTAGTTCTGCAATACGCGCTCTTTTGATTTCAGATCATTTTGGAATTGTTGAATAGGTACGATGGAAATCGGTATTTTGTGATTTTTACAATGCGACAGTATTCCGCGATAGTAGTCGATGGAAAAGTAATTCTGGAATATTTTGTACACGCTTACGAACAATAAATTATATATTTTATGATCTTCGCTGTGTTCTTGCAGCATTTTCGTTGCGCTGGATAATTTTTCGAAATTTTCCGAAATTATGGCTATTTGTTTTTGCGTATTCTCGATATGTTCGTTTAGATTTTCTCGAACTACCACTAAATCCTTGTATATTCGTTCCGAAGCGTTCGCCAGTCTCACCTCGTTTCTTTCTTTAATACGCTGAAAATTGTAAAATTGTTTATTCGAAATCAAGCCGAAGGAATCTGGAATAAAATCCAACAGATTAGGTATTCCTATTTCCCTTTTATGTCTGTTGGACTTGTTCGATTGCTGTAGATCAAACAGCCATTGCAAATTTTGACTTTCGCTTTCGTTTCTCAAAAAGCTTTGTATTTCATCCGTAATGTTGGCAAATTCGTTGAATAGTTTGCAAAAATCCGATTGGTTTCCGTTGCAAAAGTCCATTTTTTTTTCGTTCAAGTCGAGTCTATACTTGACTTTGTAAATGAACGGTAGCGAATGCTCGTAGATCACCATGTCGTGTATTTGCTCGAACGCCGCTCCAAATCCGGTGTCTGTTTGGGCATCGAATTCACGCAAGTTCAGCGACACCAGCGCCATAACCAAGCCAATAGTCGTGATCATTTTTTCGCTGTAAATCATTAATCGCGTTTAAAAAGGGCGTATGTAAATTAGGATGCCGTGAAAAAAATGGTGGATCTGGGATTTTTCTGAAATTTTAGTACGTTTTAGGGTTTCGAGTTGAAACCGTCCGAGGTGAATTTTTAGATTCCTACCTCTCCTCAAGTGGAGCTAGGAGCCCTCAAGGTAGGTCAATTTTCGAAAAAAAAACGCGGGTTTTTGCATATAACTCTGCAAATCCGAAAGTAATTTTAAGACCCGGGGTCTTGAAAGATGCGGTTTGAGATTCTGCGTCTCTCTAGCTCATTTTCGTTTCGATTGGAGATATGTTTTAGTATCGCAGAACGGCGACTTTATTAAGAAAAGCGAAGAAAAATCGCCATTTTCTCGAAATTTCAATGGGTTCATGAGGCGAAACTTGTCATTTTCGTATTGCACATTTCGATAAAATTTATTTTAAAAAGTTTTTTTCTCGAAACATGTTGAAATGTGCAATACAAAAATGGCAGGTTTTCTAAAATTTTAAATGAAGATAAACGGATGCCTAAAAATAATCTAATTAAGGCACTTACCCGCCGAAGATGAGTTCCTCTTTTTGTGTAGACTCAATGCGTAAGCATTCTACTTGTATCACACTCGCTAGTCAACATCAAACTCGTAATACTATTGCTATTTTTCAGAAAATTTACTACGCAGAATTGAGTGAGACATTTTTTTTAAAAACGATGACATATTTCTATCAGTCATATGTATGCGGCAATCGCTTCAATAATTATATTTCTGATTCACCTCGCGTATATCGACTTTCAGCTTTTTTTTAACGATAAAATGTGATAACGAAACACACGGACACACGGAGACGAAGAAAAATTTTCTGTACGGGAAGCCTCCTATCACTTACAGGCAAATGTTCCCCAAATGAATCATTGAAGAAGTGCGACATTTTTAGTTATTATAAAGGCTATAAGCAGATAAGTATCGGCGATCTGCTTCAGGGTCCAGATTCTGATGCTATTTGGGTATTAGGTGGGTACCATCGAGAAACGTTCATGACCAAAATTTCAGCTCCCTCTTCCCCCGGTTTTCGAAAAAAAAAATTTCGAAAATCAGATAGGAATTTTTTTCTTAAATTAAAATTGGTGGAATTAATTGAAATTTTGATACATGGTAGACCCGCATGAGGGCCTTCCATGAAAAAATCAACAACCCCCACTCCGATTTTTTCGCCTCCAAACGGGCGTTTTCGACTTTATTTATTATTCTTAAGCAACTATCTCGACTGGCACAATTTTCAAAACTCATTTTTTCGATATATTTTCGACCCTTAGATGTCGCATATTTTTTTCAAAATTTTGCCTACCCGAGGTCGTGGTCAAAAATCACAAAAACCGCGCACGCGCGTTGGCCGAAACTTCCCACTATGCGGTAGCGTCTCGTTCACCGTTGCGCGCGGGAACGGAACATGCCTAACGCAGCAACACGCGTAACCGTAAACGTGACGCTACCGCACAGTGAGAAGTACCGATTAACGCGCGTACGCTTAAGCTCATCATGTAAATCATTTTTTTTTTACAAAATCTACCGATTTTTGGGTTATGGATCATACAACATTTTTTGTTTGAAATAATTTCAAGATTAATTTGCGATTTTTTTGGTGTCGAAAAAGTCGATTATTGTACATTATTTTTTGCCTTGCTTTCATAGAAGGCCCTTGTAAGGATCTACCATGTATCAAAATTTCAAATAATTCCACCAATAAGCAGATCCAAGATTGAGGCGAACAAAAGTGAGAAAAATTGTAGACACGTTTTTGTGATAAAATGAAAAATTGCCGATCTCGCTTCTTTCAAGCCGTTCTTTTATGAATCATTTATTGGATTTTTCAAAATTAAGCGTTCAGAATTGGTGTGCGCAATTAATTAGTCGGTTTTCGTGGGAAAATATTTGGGAAAAAAGGATACAAAAACGAACTACGAGTACGAGTACTAATAAATTCGATGATACGTAAAATTTAATGCGAAAATAATGCTAAACGGTGGTAATAAAAATTTATCCCAATTAATCGCAAATTTCACGCGCTGATTAACATAACATACGTGGTAGATGGTACAATACATGTGCATTGTACATGCACATAGGTAATGCATCAGTATTACACGCGTATGGATGTACACATAAAATCTTACTTGGCGTGTTTATACGTGTAAAATTATTTTTACATAATTGCGTTGATATAAGTACTGGATTAAAAACGCTTATTACGAAATTAATTACTCGCATCGGTCATATTTGTAATAAGGAGATTAAGTACTTCATACTTACTTATGGTCAACAAAGAATTAAAATTCTATAGAGTTCGCTTTTTTTTGCCAATCCAAGTCCACTAAAAGGTAAACGGCGCTGCGCTGGAGAATTTTCAGCAAACGAAGCGAATCCTCGAAAGATTATTACCACCCAGAAATACCACCAGCATGGAATACGCTGCGAAGACGAAGAAGTGCGGAATATCGAGGGAGAGAGAGGAAAAAAAGGATTCAAAAATCGAGTTTATCCAGTTCACCTAGACTCACCCTAATTATAGCGAAATGCGCCGCGAAAATCACGCTCAACGCGAATATTAGCTACGTGGTGAGCTGGGGAAGGGAGACGTTCGATGTGCATATGCGTGGTAATAAATAAAGTCATTTAAAAGAAGGTTTTATAGCCTGCATTAACAAGACTATATGTATACAGCGACAAAAACCCGTAGACGTGGTGCGGCTTGGTATTTGTAATAAAAAACAAAAAAAAATGGAAAAAAGGACATAAGACCGCGACCGATCTGTACAAGAAATGGTACATGTTTTCTACAAAGTTTCTAATATTATTATAGGACCACCCTGTTCTCGAATCTCGGACGAAGTCATTAGTAAGGAAAAATATCACGGTTACGTAGAAATGATAAGATTTGTCGTATTAAATCGTCGGTACAGGTTCCGAAATAGCGTTTTAATTCGAAATAACGCCCGTGATTCGGACCACAGCTGGAGCCTCGAATTTCTCATTTTCAACTCGGTGCTACTTCGCAGGTATACGTGTGTCTGTGTCTGTGTGTGTGTGTGTGTGTGGGTGTATCTAATATCTATGATGCGTATGTGTATTGTGTAATCGTGTAAACACCAAACACGAAACGCGTAAATTTCAAACAGATAAGATTATACCGAGTAATCTATGACTTTATTTTAAAAACTTGAAACGAATAATTGTGATGATGGTCGCACCTCACAACGAGTCTTTGATTGGATGATATTATGAAAATGGCGGGGCCAAGGCGTTATCGGTGTGAAATGATCTAAAGGGGTTGATCGTGTGCTAAGGAACTCTTGGAAAAGTGTCTTTTTCGGGAGCCAGATTGATTCAGAAACAACGCGACGCGACCGTGTTTTGTTATTTATAAATAATTTGAAGATTATTTTACGATTTTTTTCGAGTTAAAAAAGTTGACTTTTGTACGTTTTTTTAGTTTTTCAATACAATTTCGCTGAGAGAATTTTAAAACATCGGGTTTAAGTACCTTTTTTACCCCCAAATAATACATACTGTATTGATTTTTTTTTTAATTTTCACTTGCCAGAATCATGGTAAAAAACTGAAAAATCGTGTGAGAATCGACTTGTTTAACTTGAAAAAAATCGCAGAATCATTTTCAAATTATTTATAACAAAACACGTTACATAGCCGAAGACCCAAAAATCGGTAGATTTCGAGAAAAAAATTGTTGAAATAATGAATTCAAGCGCACGCGGTCATCTGCATTTCCCACGGAGCGGTAGCGCTTCGTTCGTAACAGCGCGCGACGCGACACATTAGGCACGTCACCACGTGAAACAACTTACCTCGTCGGTTCATGTAATAACGTTCCTAAGATCGCGCGTTGTTACGAAAGAAGCGCTACCGCTCCGTGGGAAATGTAGATGACCGCGCGCGCGCTTGAATTCATTATTTTTCACCGTTTTGCGGTTGAGTAAAATTTACGTATTTTGGTGGGGGTAAAATGACGTTGGGGGTTGTCAATTTTTGTGTATAGACCATAAATAAGGGTCCACCACACCAAAATTTCAACCTACCCCACCATTTTTGAGAAAAAAAATTCCGATCTGTTCAATTAGGAATTTTTTTTTCAAAAAAAGGTGGGGGTAGGGGTATGAAATTTGAGTCATGAACATATCTCAACGGTACATAACTAAGACATTAATTTCAATTTTTTTGAGCAATATGGCAAACATCGCAAAAAAATAAACTCCTTCGGAGCGTTTTGTGGAGGTTAGAGTGATTTACTCCAACCGAGGATTAACCACGTTCTTTTGCTTTAATCTCAAGTCAGAGCACCACAGCCGTCAACATTGATGATCGATGTAAAATTACATCAGAATTTTAACGAATCGTATTTACACATTCACACCGTACAAATACGAATACATACCATAAATAAGTTTCGTGATTTCATGAATATTAAAAAAATATACATTTATATATCTTTTCATTTCAGAAAACGAGTCCCAAACAAGACGCGGCACCTCGTTTCGATCGGAATTAGAATTACACGCTTTGAAGATACGGCAATATTTCAGGTAAGACAAAAAGGTCGAGATTTATATTGTTAGGTTTTCGACGAGATTCGGGAATATATGTAGGTAACGAAATATAGACGAAAGGAAAGAGGGGGCGGTCGGCGGTTGAAAAATAAGTACAAAATTCATCATTTATATGTATAAATTTTTAAACGGCTATCACGACGGTACACGGCGTTCGAAAGGAAAAATATAATAATAATAATAACGTCAACGTGAAATTTATGTTTATACTCGTAGCTAAGATTAGAAAACTGGAAATCTGGTAGTTTGACAACAAATTATAAGATATGCTACTAGTTTTTCATTAGGATTTTTCGATTTTCGCTCCTTGCCGGGATGCTGGCTTATATAACGCGTCAGGTACGAAGATACCGGGGTGGAAAATAAATTTTATCTCGTGTTTGAGCTGGGTGTTATGAAACGCTATCTGTAATTTCCATCTTAATCCGAAGTTTTTGTCGTTTTATGAGTTATTTTTTAATTTACCGTACACTCGGAAGATGTGAATTCATCGGCGAGACTCGGCAAATGGGTCGAGGGATTTTTCCAATTTAAAAGTCGCCTTTTTTAGAGACTTTTTTCTTCAACCGAAAAGGTATATGTATATTTCTTTAGTTAACCACCCCCCTTGCTTTTTTTCTTGTTAATTAATAAGCGTTTGGGGTTTCGTCTACTTTTTGGAACATGATTAAAAAAACACAATCTTATTGACAATTACGCGACGCGACGTATGTACTACGTACATAGATCGATTAAAATTATTTAAATTCCCTCTCCCTCTCTGCGGGATCAGTAGGTAGATTTATTTAGAAATTTTCATTTTTCAATCGTTCAATGTACTAAGGTAGCTAGGTACGTACTACGTACGTATGTACGAAAGGTATGGTTCTGGTAAATTGAGAAAATGATCAGTTAATGGATTCTTTAAGCGGGATGATGAAATTACTGTTATAGAAATGCATTAGCTTTGATAATAAGGGGTTTTATAAGGGCAATAACCTTTTGGTGTTGGACGACTGCAGCGTTTAACAACCAATGAACGAATGAACGTAGAACACTCCGCGAAGCAGGTAGTCTGCGCTACTATATTACGATCTTACGTATACTACGAGTACGTCTACGTACACAACGCTACCTTGGTGTGTTTTCTTTGTAAAGACGAACCGGTTCCAGCTGCCATTGAAAATATTTCGTCTATCTGGAATGCGAGCGTGTATCGTGTTCTTACGTATGCCGAACGTCTGTATAGGTACTTTTAAATTGATAGATATTCGTCGTTTCTGTAGTCGAGAGAAGTTCTCTGGTACGCGAAATCAGAGCCACCGGGCTACCGCTCGTCGGTCGTCACTAGTGACGTCGAATTTTTTCGTCACTTTTTCCCTTCGATAATTTTATTGTAATTCTATATTTGCGCTCGCATAATTCGTCCGAGTGGCCGATGTTGGCGTTGGCATCTAACGAAACCTTGCTTATTCGTAGATTGATTCGTTAAAATTTTACCGGCGGCGATCGCGTGTAAAATTACAACGAAACGCGAATTGTAATTGAAAGAAAACCGGTTGAAATTTATGCAAAAAGTACACTAATCGAGAGGGTGTTATTTGTATATAGTGATTCGGCTGATGGAAAGGCCGTAACCGAGTAAGCAAGCCGATTCGGCGTTTTTGTTCAAAAAATTGAAATCAAGGTGGTGTAGTTAGGTACTGTTGAGATACGTTCATGACCAAAATTTCAGACCCCAAAAAAAATTCCTAATTGAAAAGCTGATCGGAAATTTTTTCTCAAAAACGGTAAAAGGAGGGAGGTTACAATTTTGGTATGTGGTAGTTCTTTATGTACGGTCTATACACAAAAATTGACAAACCCCCACCATCATTTTATCCCCACCGAAATACGTTCCTTAACCTGTTTTTTTATATTTAACTATGGCCCCGCAGGGTGAAAATTTTGAAACTTCGGTGGTAGATGCCTTATTGACCCACAAATAATAAAAATATTTTTTCAAAATTTTCACTCAGCGTGATCACGGCGAAAAGTAAGGAACTCCAGTGCGCGCACCGTCATCTGCACTTCCCACCGTGCGTTAGCGCTTCGTTCGTAACAACGCGCGACGTTAGGCTCGTTATTGCATGAAACGACAAGGTATGCGTTTCACGTTATAACGTACCAAATGCGTCGCGTCGCGCGTTGTTACAAACGAAGCGCTACCGCACAGTGGAAAATACTGATGACCGCGCGCGCGCTTAAATGCATCACTCAAACAATTTTTTTTCTCAAAATCTACCGATTTTTGAGTCTTTGGCTGCATAGCGTGTTTTGTTATAAATAATTTAAAGATGATTTTGCGATTTTTTTCGAGTCAATTTTTGTGCGTTTTTTCAGTTTTTCACCATGATCCTGTTAAGTGAAAATTAAAAAAAAATATTTATATTGCTTAGCAATCAATGGGGCACCTACCACCAAAGTTTCAAAATTTTCACTCAGCGAGGCCATAGTTAAATAAAAAAAACAAGTTAAGGAACGAATTTTGGCGGGGGTTGTTAATTTTTGTGTATAGACCATACATATGTATAAAGGTCTACCACATACCAAAATTTCAACCTTCCCCCTCTTACCGTTTTTGAGAAAAAAATCCCTATCCGTTTTTCAATTGAGAATTTTTTTTCAAAAATGGGCGGTGGTAGGGGTCAAAAATTTGGGCATGAACGTATCTCAACGGTATCTAACTAGTAACTAGTAACTAGCTACCACTTTAATTTCAATTTTTTTTAACAAAAAAGGCCGAATCGGCCTGCTTACGCGGTTACGGTCTTCTACATGTGGAAAATTTTTGTATTTTCGAAGAATTCGCGATTTATAATGAAAATTTGTATCGTCGAAGCGATAGTGCTAATTATCGTTTGCAGAATTTCCATCTCATCATTAATCGATATAATGTAGTTGGAACAGAGCGCCAAGTGCGCGTATAAATCACATTCGTGAAGATAAGGGACAGGAAACAGCCTCCGTTTGCCTTCTTCCTGTTCCCTTGAAGGCAGTTTTCCGATAATTTCGTCAGTTCGACGAATAGACTACAGTATACGTATTACGTGGATGATAATAATGCACTGAAAAGAAGGCTTCGCGATACCATCGAAACCATACCTATCTGTATCTATCTAGTATCTACCTGATGTACCTAGACCTGGTGCAAATACGTACAGATGCGCGTTATGCTGTGCACCTACGATGGTCGCATACGCGTGATACGATACATATCGAAATCCGTGACTAAATGCAGAAAAGGAGATTTGCGAAAGCGTAAAAGGTCGAGACGGCGAGCGGCGGGCGTAAAATCGCCCAATAAAAGTATCATCGCGCCTAGGTCGACGGAAGGTTATCAAATTTTCATTTATCGACAACAATACGTACTGTACGTATACGGCTTCTGAATAGAAACTCCAACCTTGGCGATAAAGTGAAAAAATACGTACGCGGATAGAATTTTCGCAGACGTCGTTTTTTTTGTTTCCGTTCCACTCCACTCCAGCTCGTTCCAGGTTTTGTCGGTGGAATTTTTCAAATTTCCATTATGCTTTTGTATTCGAATGAAAAATAATTACTGTAGCCGGACGAAAATTCCTCTGTTATTAAATTTAATTAGTTGTACGAATTATGCAGTCGAGTCGACCACTGATGGTCGGTATTGGTCCGACGTGTCGATGTGAGGCGAAAGTGTACTCGTACTATAGCTGGTGTATTCCATTTTTTTTTCTTTGAATTTATCGATTCAATGTAGCTTGGGCCAGCTTGAAGGTTAAAGGTACACTTTCAACGAAGGCGAAGCAATCGTGATTGTTGTGGAACAATGAAAAAGAAGCACTTTTTGTTTCCAAAATGAAAGCGAACCGTGTCTATAGGACGTGGAACCGTTATACGCATAGGTGGGAAAAACAATCACATATAGGGTTGACAATGAGGTATACGCTATACGGCTATACACTGTAAGCGGTGGGTAAAATGATGAAAAAATGGTGGTACATTTCTTGCCCTAAATGGGCCTGATCGGCAGATGATTTTGCTTTTACGATCGCTTCGCGGTAACGGTACCTTCGAAATGTGCTCGAGCAATGTAAGATGGGAAAACGAGGCAAAAAAGTATCTCGGCCATTGAGTCGACGACGACGGATTTTTTTTCCAATAATAACGAAAAGCGCATTTAAACGAGATCGAAATGGAAGACGGGTGCAGGTATAGCTACTAGCTAGGTAGTAGATAGGTAGGTAGGTAGGTCCTAGGTAGGTATGTACACATAGTACATTGGCAGAGGTACACACAGTACCAGTCACACGGTACAGTGTACACATCATTGAATATATGTACCTATTACCTAGCCATGTTTGGATATCTCAAGATCTACGGTACGGTTCGATACTCGTATGCGCAATTGTAATTAGCATATATTAACTATACTTGGCAACGTTTTATGTAACATTTCCTCAGGAATGTTGTTTGTGTTGTGATGTGGGAAACGCGGCTGTCGATCGTTTCTAAACGCCGCTGCTGCATCTGCATCCATCTATCGCTCATCAGTCGTCTCTTCGGGTCAGAACAAATACGAATCGAAGCCGGTCCGACATCCTAGACTGTTTCGCCAATCGCCATCTGGCCCTGCATGTTCGACACGAATGCGAATACATTACGATCATGATTAGCGATTACGAGTAAACGGGAAAACTTCACCGGCGAAGCGAAGGTGATTCCTGCATAACGAATCATGGTCGTGTTCGCAGATTGGCGTATCTGCGATTGGTTAGTCATCGATATCGGCAGAGATCGACCTTCGTCTAATTTATTCCGAATCGATTGCATTACCTGTGATTTAATCGCGTGTTAATTTCGCAACGGCCGAGTGGCGGATCAGCGACGAAGTGCAGTGATGAGAGAGGCGAGTAACTGGGGTAGGTATTTGCCACAATCGACGTGTTTGCGTCGTGTGCAATTTGGTTTTCCAGCTGGTGAATTTGTGAACAGGATCGGACTTGTCTTTACTTCTATCGTATCCGACCACCAGCTGACTACAGATATAACAAGAGTACCGAACGGGATTAGTCCGGTGGCGAAGGACGAAAGATGTCTCATGAATCAAGCACTCACCGCCATCACATTCTCAACACGCCTCCGAAGAAAATATGCCACAATCTCACACACCTAATTGCTAATTACCGCGCTAGTAATAATTACAAATTCGTAGAAAGGATTAATTCAGAAGCTCGATACGAGCGTTTCTCAGATTGAAAATTCGATAACTCTACTTCCGAACAGCGTTCAAAAGACTCTGCTATCAAATCGAGATAGTAGTGAATTTTCAATTTCAAAATATTAAAATCTTTCTTCTAATTGGAAGAGATAGCGGCGATTAAAAATGCAATTTATACTTACAGCATCAACATTTTTGGGTCGTAGGTAGTAGGTATTTACATGATGTAATTCTGGTAATCTATATACTAAAAAGAAGACAGGTTTTTTGTCCCCGCAGGATCTCGAAAACCGCTGAACCGAAATTGAACTGTAATGGCTCATTTGAAAGCTGTTCACGTGTAGTTGTGCATGTTTTAAAAGAAAGTCGAAAAAGTTCTACCGAAA
>QBDW01000527.1:0-18315 GCA_003261595.1 Maconellicoccus hirsutus | reverse complement strand
GCTCCAAAATGGCTTGCCGATGCGATTTTCGGGTTCAGCGGGTTCGAATCAGGAGGAAAACATTTCTTTCGTGATTTAAAATTATTTTTCAGTTTTTTTTTTTTTTCTTTATTTTTAATTGAAATTTCGTAATTTTCAAATTTCAAAAATTCGCCAAAAATCGAAAAGTCAACTTGGGCAGCTAAAATTTTGGTTTTGGGGTTTTTTGACATGCTCTTTTCAAAAATCCAACTCCCGTTCAAATCCGAGCCGGACACCTCGAGAGCTTCCCTTGTAAGATAAGTTTTACATTAAATAAAAAAAGGTGTACCGGTGCATAGTATTTTTTTGTTGCTATATTTGAAGAAAATGAGCTGTAAACATTTTGAAGGTCAAAAAAGGGGTCCGCAAAAAAAGTTGCACTAGGGCCCGGCTCGGCTCTCGCCGGCTCTGGAAACAATAAATAGTAAAAACATTTGTTTATATCGCAAGAACACGAGAACTTCACTGTTTCCTAGATTTGAAGCTGGTGGAGAGGAGGGACAAGGGAAGGCACTTTGCCTAGGCTCAGTTTTTCTGAAAGGGCTGGGAAACTTTTAGGTTATGCACAAATTGAGAAGAGCACTTGTAGTATGACGAAATAAATCCAAAAATTAAAAATAAATTAAGCAGTGGGAATTTAAGTAGAGGGAATTAAAAATGGGAAAGGGAAATGAAGCGTAGAGAAAAGGCAAACATATAGAAGTAGGCAAATAATATAAAAAGAGGTAAAAACAGGGAAAGGAGGATGACTGAAATTATGCCTTAACCTTGATGTTACGTTTTGTAAAACTCAATTTTAGCCTAAAATAAAGTGTTTGTTTTGTGACACATACTGTTAATGACCTAGCTTTGAACTTGACTTATTTTATTAAGATTATTTTAGCAACTTACCTTTAAACTTTCCTATCTACTTATTGTTTAGTTCATTAAATTATCATACTTTCAAATAATCCTATCGTTATCACTTTTTCAAATAACTCTATCTTCATCTTTTCCTTTCAAAATAATTCTTTTTTTTCCATTTTAATTTCCCATATAAATATAAGCTGTTTAAGCTGGAGTAGTCAGTTTCAAGTTCGAATTAGTACTAGTCAGCACCAATTAGTTAGTCCTGAAGACTCAATTGTGATTTTATAAAATGAACGTTTCTCTTTAACAAAGTTTAACAATATGTGAACCTGAATAAATCAATTTTTAAACAAGTGTGTTTGTGTTAATTCGTAGTAGCCTACAACAGGACTCGAAATATTTGCCTTCGGTACATTTCCCTGCTCTCGATGTATCTACGAATGCAGCCCCGTAGGTGGTAGCAGCATCACAGGCGTGATTGTTCCATGATAAAATTGCGGTGTTTTTTTAATGTTAATAGAATTATCTATGCAGACGCCGTAAATACTCGCAAGAGACTAGCTACCGCTGTTAGCTATTATGAGCCGATTATCTGCGCATGATTGAAGCGAACGAACCATGCAAAGTGTAAACGATTTGTGTCGACGTCATCTCGTATCGTTGAATTTTCCGACTCGATGGTCGTCTTTATTACATAAGTACATGAAGTTAAATGTACATAGTTGGCGTATACGCGTACGTGGCGAATCAAAAACTCGATAAACCACAAAAGACGTGAGCAAACGCTCGTCTATCGAGCGTAGATAAGGAACATGTGAACGAACACGACGAAGAGACTAGCAACTAGCGAAATGAGCAATGAGAAGACACAAAAGTGTGTGTTCAGAAGCGGTCTTACAGAAAATTGGAATTCATTTCGATTATCGACCGTTGCCGTTGACCGTATTTTAAAAAAGGCCTGTTGCAAGTAACGACGACGTCGCGTCGGTACTCCGTAATGTCACCCCAGCGTCGCGTCGCCATACGTATCGGTGTGATCACTTGGCTATGTATTACCTACTTGCTGTACTCGTTTCACGTGCCAACTGTCAATATCGTATTTGGCAAGCGAGATAGGTTATACAAATATTACACCGATGTGCTTGGTACTTACGTCGAGTGCAAGCTTGCAACGTACCAACATCCCTAAGGCAGAAAGGTCGTTTTTGTCAGGTTTGGGGCAACTTGGGGGGAATTTTTTTGAAACAAAAGTTGTTGGGAATTGAATAAAAGGTATTTTTGTCATGAATATTTTTTTCGTATCTCTTCAAATTTTACCACAATTTCACTATATTGTCAGCATCGCTAACGAAATTCTCATGAGAGAAAAATTTTTCCAACAAAAGTTTTTGGAAATTTGGTGAAGAATATTTTTGGTAGATACAATTTTTTCATTATGTTAAATTTTGTTTAATTTGATTTTTTTTTTTGGGAAATGATGTCAAAATTATTGCAAAATATAAAAAGGTAAAAAAAATTATTTTTCTTATTATTTCGAACTGTTTCTCTCAAGTCTCCCCAAACCTCACAAAAGCACCCCAATTGAAGAAAAATTATGGAAAATCAATGGCGATAATTTTTCGAATCATTTATCATCCTCACGAAAAAAAAGTTCATTCACCCAACCTAACATAACACCTATACCTATTACCTACTTATTTGCCAACCTATAATACCTAGAACCTATACCTTGATACTTATTACCTCTACACCGGAATCAAGTGCATTTTCACCGTATCTCTTTGTGTTGCTTATTATATAGAGCGATCATCGATTAATATTACTTACATAAACGCTTACCAAATAAAACGCCGCTAGGAGATGATGCTGGTTGTTGCGGCGTCGTCGTGCAAGGTATCCGATAAACCTCGACGACGCTGCGGAATTTGTACAACGAATGACGAATATCATCTTCGGGAATTTCTTCGGGGATTTCGAATACAAATATTGTAAAAGTCTTTTGAGGTCGACATGGTACAGGTATCTGCGAAAATTTACATATAAATATCGTACCTATGAAGGAGAATTTTTCGAAGGCAGGGAGGAAGATCGCTGGGTTTAGATTACGAAAAACCTACAAGAGTTCATACCGTGTGTGATGATAAATAAGAAAACAGCGTTACCTTTTTATAAAAGCGCGATCCGGTAACTTTATGGAAACCTTTTTTAAACGTCACCATGTAGTCTTCCTGGTTAGCGAATTTGAATAAAATTCCAGTGGCGGTTTTAGTCAGCGAAAAAGGGCCTTTGTAATTCATTTTATCGCATATCATAGCCACCCTTTCCATTTGTATTTCGTTGGCTGGCGTTAATAAGAAAGCGCCCTTTGTCATGAAATGCTCCGAATCGGACGAATGAGATGACATGTCGTCGTCGTTGTCATTATCATCGTTGCCGTTATCGTTATTCATTGTTGTGTGACGACGCGGGCGCGTATTCTGACTCGTAGCGCTTTGAATCTGATCGATGGATGAACTCTGCTCTTTGACTAGTTGCGATTGCGAATCTTGACGATCCAATCTCAGCATCTCATAGCGGCGGTGCTGGTTTTATGCAATGATGCGTCTGCAATGTCGCATGTGATTCGGAGATGAGATTTTGTGCAAGAAATCGTTAAAAGGAAGTATTTCGAATGATCGTTTATGTAGAATAAATTTCGGTATTTTTGTTATAAGCGTTTATTGTTTGAGCTTATCTTTGACCTTTGAGGTAGAATTTTGGTGTTTGTGGATAAAAATGGTTATAAAAATAGGTGTGGTTTTAAAGTTAGGTACTTCGAAATCTAATAATGTGTAATTTTGAGAACAGCTTTACATAGCTGGAGTGCCGTGCCAAAAAACAGTAGGCAAACCTTTATTCTTGATGTTTTATTTTTTGAGCTCTGGATCCATGGATATGTATTGTGCAACACACCTTTACCTAATATCTAGGTATAGTTGTGTAATTGCATTTGATGTGTATAATTGCTGGGTACGTTAATTGTACGTATACCATACCTATAAGTAATTAGTGTACAATGTACAGGTTATACCACGTGTACATAAGCGTGTGAGTAGGCGAACAGTGTATTTTGTATTATTTTGCGTAAATTGTATTTTTTTTTGTTTGTTTAACGCTTACCCAGATAATTGTATCCTATGTATTCTACACAAATGTACGATATACAAGTATGTACGTGCAAAACACCTTGATACTTTTTTACTGGTATTATTGTTGTTGAAGGAACCAAGATCGACAGCGATCTCAAATCATCTATATCACCATTAGATACTATCACTACATCGATACCATCCACCACAGTCCTAACCAAAGACTATCGCGAAAAGAATTAAAATGACAAATATCGTATCTAATACGCATATTAGGCGCACCCAGACCATAGTGCATAACCGTTTCATATAATACGTGTAAAAATCATTCGTCGTTTAGAAATTTCAACTAGAAACACCCAATCGAATAAATTCAATTTTATAAGCGCCTCCGCCGACGCCACGTCGGATCTGAAGAACAATAGAGGTGCGACGTCGCTTGATATTTTTCCTAAATTCATTTCCCGTCGTAAATTGACTAATTTGAATACCATACTTAGTACGTACATATAAATTACTTGATATAGATATGTAAGATGCGTTTATATGTAATACTTAGTACGTTCTTGGTAGTTCATATGTTTAATTAATGGTTTCAATTTTTCCTCCCTTCTTCACCCTTTTCACGATAAATTCACGCGGAGTTTCAGTTTCGTCGTTTGAGTGTACTGCAACTATTTTGTGTTATGTTTGAATTAACATCCCCTTAAGTGATTCCATTTCCTTGCATTACATTTCAGTTAGCAGGTAATATACGAACTAAGCATGACTTGTTCAATTTGTCATGCAGTATAGGTACGAATAAGTAGGTAGGAAGCTGGTACTACCCCACGAGGTAGTTGGGCGTAGCTATCTCGACAGTAGCGTGCCCCGGTGCGATTAGTCGGACAATATTTTACCCGCAGCGCAGCGAAGAATTCGCGCCGATGGCTTTCGTTTCTCTTTGACATTTTAAACATAAAGGTTGTGTACTTTCGGTACACGGTGGTGTAACATTTAAAAACCACCACTCGAAGTTTTCAATTGTACTTGTGTTCGGTACTTTAATTAGAAAATTATAGCTCAAATATTGAAATATTGATCAATAATTCATTAATATCAACCATGCCAAAAAAAGCATTGCGGAAGTTCACCGCAAAATTAATATGTTTTGTAATACAACCTTTTTTTTTGGACATAATTTTCAGAGTTTGCACGTTCTGCGGTAGCTGGCGGCTTTAGGAGTAAAAAAACGACAAACTCGGAGAATTTCAAAGCATCCTTATCTCATAGGCCAATCGACTTGTTTTTTGATTGGCTGAAATTGAAGCTGAAGGCCTGAAGCATATACATAACAACGTAGATAGGTACGTACTCACAAAGTACTTAATGGGTTATAAATTAACCAATGAAGATTATGAAACCATAAGCGAGAAATAAGAATTTCTGCAACCAATTCCAGATGGACTGCCTACAAAGAAGGAAGGTGATACATATGCCTTAAATATGTGTAAAATCTATCGATTTTATATCACAATAGCTCTTATTGTTCTTTTTATAAACAGCATTCATGTAAGACTCTGTGGATGTGGACTGATGTGCAGTCTTAAACACGGACAGGTCACATTTCTGTGTACTTTTCATATTCATCTTCGGCGTTTGGAATACACACATCATCGAGTTAAGAGGAATTGATTGTTCCATGACTTTTTTTCCTATTTGAATTTATTAATTTCAGTGATAAATGTAGAGATATGGCTAAATAAATAATTGTTGCTGAAAATTAACTTCATAGGAGATAGTATAGTCGCGGATCTTACATATGTTTCAATTCCATAAATCAAAATCAAGAAGTGAAAAGTCTGTCTAACTCCAGTAGCCAATAGAAGTGGTAACTGATGTTTTCTCACATTTTTAGTGTAGATCTGTAGGAAATTGTAGTCATGCCATTACATAAAATGAATGGTCTTCATCAAGTTCTTCATGCAGCGGATCGACTTGTAGGATGTAGTACTTTTGATCGGAAGAATTTCCGAAAATCGGGCATACGTTTGAAACTTAATGATGTTCTGAACGTTGGAAAGCTTCCAGAAGACTGAGGATGGCAGTATGACGTTCTTTTCAAAGTACCAAGCTAAAATACTACATTGTAAGATGATAAAATCCGTGTTGAGTTTTCAAAAGTTCCTCTAATCAGTTGAAGTGCCACATGTGATGCGATGTTGGTTCCTCTGACTAGTCCTACTTGGAATACCTTTACCTATTACTTGGATCATGTGATATGTACGAGTGTTAGCAGTAGTCATGTACTTAATGGCGGCAAACCTTCTTGTTGGTTGTTGATACTGGTACACGGAGTAGGAGAAGTACTAGGTAACGAGTACCATAGGAAGCGGATATGTATTGTATTACCACGTCGATGTCCTTTGTCTTAGGCGTATACATACACCAGTATGAAACTGTACACGTTAAATATTGTACTAGATGGTAATAGGTGCAGCTATTAGCTAGGTACAACACTTAGAGGTACAATTTCGGCGCAAGTCCGCTTTTCATCGCTATTCGCGGGTGAAGGCGGCGTCGCGACCGCGACCAAGAAGCGTGCCGTAGTGTGTCGTGGAATGACGTAGTTTCGCGACCGGACGCGTACGCTTACGCGTGTACGCGTACAGTGTACACGCAATTACAATGCAACATCGAACATCCAGCTTGAATACTTCGTTTTTCGTTGGTTATCGTCGAAGTTGAAACGTAACGTAAACGCTAGGTTGCGTTGTGGATAGAAAGCCGATAGGCCGCGCTGCCTCGAATACCACTCTACCGGTACTCATCTTCAATGTTTCCAGTTCTCAAATCCATTCCCATATAGCATTTAATTCTCCGCTGGACACGACTATTGTTTTTTATTCGAATGATACCTCGCTCGAATCTATTCATTTAAAAACAGCTGGTGTTTTTTGTTTGTTTTTTCCTTTTTTTTTCGTATTCATTAACTCGCTCGCTTTTTTGTTTGTGTTTATGAGTTGGTTCATTTATTTATTAATTCGTCCGGTAATTTGTTTAGTTCGGTCGTTCGTTCGTTCGTTTGTTTGTTCGTTTATTTATTTGTTTGTTTAGTTGATAATTCGTTCGTTCATTTATTCATTCGTTCGTTCGCTTGTTTGTTTGTTTGTTCATGCATTCGTAGGTATGATCGTGTGGTTTTGATTATTCGTTCAATCGTTGAATCATTCCATTTATTATAATCGTTTTTTTCTTTCGCATTTAAATTTAACTTCAATTTTATTGAATCCGTGTACGCATAAATTCATCGTTATTTATATCGCGTTGATTTTCGTTATAACAATTATCAATTTTTCTTTTTAATTTCGAAGTTTTAGAGTAGATTTTACTGTTGACTTTACGTACCTATACTTTTCTATTTTCGTAATTGCACGAATACGTGTCAAAGGCAACGTTTAGTTTTCACCTTCAGTTGCGTCTTCAACTAGGCTTTTTAAGGAAGACGGAAGAGTGTGGTCGTCGATGGTGCACATTCGCGTATGTTTGTTGTGTACGTTTATCGATTCAATCTCAAATACCTACTCATCACGTACAGGTTACCTTTACATCATACACACACATCCGTTACCGATGTTTGTTTTTTGTTTTTTATTGTACCCGATGCAACGGGTGTTTTCTTGCCATTGGATCGATGTCGTAGCTATCATCGCGGCGCCGCGCTGTCCAAGAAGGAACCTACGGAATTTAGCGATAGAAAACATGGCGCTAAAGTTGAGTACTCGTACAAGTGTCAAACATGATTCGAAGAAGATATGGTACGTCACGTAGTTGCCTTCGTATGTCATATGTTCAATAATTAGGGCTACTCCCAAACCATCGGCCGTGGTCATTATACGCGACGCGGCGCTCACCGAATTATGGTAGAAATGCGATCAAGACGTCGAATACCTAGCACCAACCTACCTACTTACCTACCAATACAGTTTCATACAATATGGTGTATGTAATTGTGAATTCGAAAAAGGAGTGGGCTAATTAAGTGTGGCTTGTCGATGCCGAACGCTGGTAATTTTTTTCTTAATTGAAATAGCCTTGAGAAAAGTAATCGCGTAGCTTTGTTGATGTTTCGGTGCGGTGACAAGAACATTCGCGGTGCTAAAATTTCATTTTGGTGGTTTGAGCGTCGACATGGTGAGAAAAATGCGATACTATAAAAGTGTACGAAATTCTCGCAACATGTTGAACATTAATATGTTTTGTGGAGTATTTTTTATTGCATTCGAACTTTTGCAAGCCATTTGGAATGATGTAATGGTGCATTTTTTCAATTCACCGGATGTAGTTTACATTTTAGTGTTCAGAGATGCATGAACACAATGTTATATCCGTGGGCACTCGTTCGTTGGAGGTGCCGGTAATCGCGCCAGTAAATCTTGAGTGATACAATCTCAACATCTAATCGCCAATGTGAGCGTATCATTCGGAATTTTTCAAGTAGTCAAAATTTCCTCTCAAAAATTAAGCTTATCCAAGCAAAATTATTTATTTGTCGTGTACATGTAGATAGGTAGGTAGGTAGGTAGGTAGGTAGGTAGGTAGGTATAGCTAAGTGCATACAAATTCACCAGCTCGAGATGCTTATGCATGAATCCTCCTACATTTGATAACAAACCACCAAGTTGATTCACGAACTGCAGAGTTTTCGTTCCGACAGCTTTGACTTGGGAAATGAAGGTCAAACTGTTGTTGATCTCCACAACTGTATATAACAGAGAAGATGCTGGAGCAGCTGCACTTCACGTATCCTATCACAATGAGTATCTGTACGCATAATGACTAAAAGATGCCCACGACTGATGCATCCACTTGACAGGGAGCGGAATTAACATAATTTTAAATAACCAATGAAGCGTGATTATCAGTCACCGGGTCCTTACCTCTGATAAAAGATGCTAAAAGAGACCCAAAAAGGCTCACTCGCTAAAGGACATGGGTAATTCGCGCCTTCAGTTCTCAACGTGGGGACTACACGCAGGGGGAAAAAGCCCCAAGGAAGACAAAGTACTATTAATGTAATCAGGAAACGTAGCTTGTGAGAACATCGTCGAAAATGGAGCTAAAATTCAGTACTGAAGGAAAAAGAAAGGAAAAAGGTACGTAAACTCAATAGTACTATGGAAGATGATAAATTGATAGAACGAATGGTTCAAGCTGGCAACAATGTATGTCTTGTCTATATCTACGAACTACATTGCTTAAGCCTTTATTTTAAAAATTGATTTAAATTTGATTGTTGTTTCCAAAGCAGAGGTATAAATTCTTAAATTCTTGGAAAATTGTAATTTTACTGAATAATCTAAAACTTGAATAATTAGGGAAGAGGCTCAATGTTATAGAAACATGAAATTAATTCATGAAAAATATCAATTAATGTAAGGTGGATCAAATGATATCGAAATACTAAAAAAAACTCATAGAAGGTGAGGTAAACATGGAATAAATTTTAATTTAACTTTTTCGTCTATGGAATTTAATTAATCAATAGTTCCTAACATTGAACGTGATAAGCATAGCTTTGGGTATTGGGGGAATCGTGAGCAACTATGTTAGCTGTTATTTTCCTCGTCTTATTACGTGCTTAAATACATCATAGTCATCATTAATATTTAATTTCCAAGGGTTTTCCCCATGAATGGTGGATTTTTAGCTGCCGTTTTTTTTTGGAAAACTTATATTCTTAGAATGGAACATTGTGAGGAACATAGAAAGCGCAAGAATAATTATAGCTACCTATCCAAGTACCTACTACCTGAGTACCTAGACTACCTCCATATATGAAATTTTTCTTCTAATTGAAATAGCAACACCGTTGTTGGATTTAATCCTTCAAGCCCCTTTGATATTTTTGGGGGGATTTAAAACTCGAAAAACACAATTTCCCAATTTAAGCAGGGATTACTTATAAGAGTTAGTTACGAGAGCCAAAATTTTGAATATGACGCGTGTGGATGTTTATGTAATGTGTAGTAAGTATAGGTTACGTACACACGAGTTGTGCACGAAATTCAGCATTAATGAATGTTTCGAATATCGTGATTTATGCTGCATCGCGCTGCGTATCGCTGCGCTTGTTGCACTTGCATCTAGCCTTTCCCGGTTTCCATTTTTTCGTTTTTTTTTTCGCTGTCAATTGTCGATTCACTCGAATAGCCATCAGATAGGATATTACCTAGCAGTGTTTCGCCATTTCATCATTTCATCATTTCACGGTTTCACAGTTTCACGGTTCATAGAGTTCGATATCACGCCTTTGCCAGTAAAAACAGCAGTGGCAGTTGCAGCGGCGACGACGTCGACGACGCTGACGAATGTGGCGACGGCGTCGGGGATGGGGGATAGCGGCAGTAACAGCGGCGGTTTTTCTGGTCGTACGAGCGAGTACGAACGGATCAATAAAAATATGCGCTGGCGCGGCGGGCGCGTTCATTTTGAATTTGAACAAGTAAATACAAATAGGGTGCGGACGAACTGTATATCGCGATGCGGTGTAGCGCGGTGTACTTACGTAGGTTAGGTACTTGGTACTCTTCTTATACTTCCAGAGACAATTTTTTTCTTTCTTTGGTATACTCGATTCAAGCTTTCGTGGAGCTTTTCGTCTTAATTGGCGAAGGTTTAAATGTTAGACGACGCTGGTGAGAGTCATCTGAAGTGTGGAAACTTGCCTCAAAACTTGATCTTAAGGTTAAATTCGAACTTGGGTGTAATTGATGTGAAGTTAGATATGAACCAAATACTCCACTTTGTTCCTTCACTTGGGTACACTGACACGCGATGCTTATTCGAGTGCATAATTAATTACCCTTTTATGAAATTTTCTAACCTAATGTATGCATATTTGTATATATTATAATTAGGTATTAGGGATGCAGCCAATACATGCCTATGTGGTCGTTAGGGTTGTCTCGTGCTTGTTGTGACGCGACTTGTAATGGTTGACTTGTTGATTATTATAAGAACCTGTTGATCGAGCTTTTCGGTTGCTTCGTAAAAAGTATTCCATGAATTTTTTAGAAAAGCCGTAACCTTTTTTGTATTTTTTTCTCGTTACTTCCTCCTTCCTTTGAAGGTATTACGCATCTTTATTTTTTCACTCCCTGGTGCGACACACGAACCAACTCCATGATACGGCGTCATGCTCCGTGCGACAGCAAGGCGCAACATAGCACTTTCAGATGCCCTCTTCCCCTTTGACGAATGCTCGCTAGTGGGCTTCTAGATGTGATTTGAGATTCCCCGTCTAACTTTTAAGTTTTTTTTTCAATCTGGGCTGATTTTACTTTTTCTTTGAGGTCATTCAAGTTTGCAAAACTGTGCTTCTTGGAGACGAGCATGAAAGGGTAGATGGAAAAGTACTTGGAAATGTTATCGACTCAGAAAACTCGTTATCAAGTGAAAGGAGAATGTTGGTAATGAGCACTATTTAGGGTGTCTTAGCTGTTTCCTGGATGGCATACGGTACTAATGTCTGGGAAGGTGTAAATTCAACGTGAACAGTAAATCAAAAATCAACAAAAACAAAGAAATCGAAAATTTTGCACTTTTCTCTACTATACGACATTGAAGTAATCGGTGCTACTTGTTAACACCATTGTATAAAAATTCATCCCTCTAAAGAGAGATTACATCATTTGGACACTTATGAATTGGCCATTCTGAACTTGTGCAGTTTAAGCGACCGTAAAGCATCGCGAAGAAAGTAATAAAAATTGAACGAGAAATCCGATCTAAATATAATATTATCGAAGATCGGATTATTAAACAATTTTTCTGGATATTAGCCACCAGTAGCTTTTGGCACAAGTTCATTTCGTTGTTTGGCCAATATCCAATAAATTTGCCCATGTGCGAAATGTAGTTAAAAAAGAGGAAAAAAAGAATTTGACGTTTGAAGATCGATACTTCTGCTATTGAACTCTGGCAGATGGGCGAAAGTGCCGCGGGCAGCGGTAGCGACAGCGGTAACGCGGCGTTGCCGATCAATTGTGGGCCCCTCGTATTATGGGTAATCGACGCGTTTTTACGCAGCCGGCGTAAATTTAATCATACGTAGTACATCGTGCGTACACATGCGTCTGCGTGTAGAATTACGTTACACGTGTATCTATGGCTGATACATTTGTGTTGGTTAGAGCTTCTCGTGTACTTTGTACCTATAAAATGGAAGCTCATGGTCACTGCGACAGCATCGAAGTAGAGTTGCAAAGAGCGCGATGCATACAGGAAGAGCCGACGGAATGTCAAGTTTTACACGAAGCGTGAGAGAAAAACGAAAGGTTAGCTACGTAGTAGGTATGATAGGTACTAGGTACTTGGGTAGAGTACGCCTACGACCATTTTTAATTATGCAAGAGCGCATAGCAATACGCTACATACCTGTATAATTGTGCATCCCTATAAGTATTCATTTCTATGCTACCTTGTAAATAGGTAGGTACGTATTGTTTCAAAATTTATGGCTCAGCTTGAGAAGATGAACTCGAAACGTCGATGTCGTCGCGTCGTCGTAAAGAGTGCGCATTGCACAGGTGTTCTGAAGGATGTTTCCTTACAGGTCTATTTTCAAATGACATCTTACATAATCGTACGAGCGTTTCGAGAGAATTCGAGGGATTGTAGAAGATTTACTTCGCGTGTATATTCGATTTTCATTGCATTTCACGTATGAGAATTTTCTGTCGAATTTATTCTCTAGTCGTAGCACACAAAATCTCCATTTTGACATAATTCGTTTAATTCGTCGTAGACGCATTTAGTTTTCAAATAAATCAATCGAATATAAAATTAATTTATGTCATGGGTACCGCTACAACTTTTTTTTAAAATTACTAGAACGCCATTAGATCAGAAGAAATGAGGATTTTTTCCCACAATTTTCTAAAAATTTAACCAGAGAAATTTTTGAAATTAAAAATTACAACTCCAAAAAAGAAAACCACGACATTCAAACAAAAAAATAAAAACCCCTTCGAATCATTAAAAAGTAAACAAAAAAAATACTTCATACTAACACGCCATAGAGAACCCACCAGCGAATACGTCCGATCACCTTCGCGACCAACGTAAGAATGACATTCAATCATCCCCTCCACTAATCCGACCACTGTTATAACTGAAGTAAATGAGTTCCTTGCAATCAAGAGAAGTTGATTTAAAAAGAAATGAATGAAGGTGGATGAACAAAACCATTGGGAGCAAAAACATGCCCGGGGTAAATATTGTGGGGCCCTACTCAATTTGGGCATGACATCTAATGTAATGAAATAGGGGAAAGTTGCCTACTCCGTGCCTTTTCCGAACGAAATAAGAGGAACTTGCTTGTGTTCTGGCCATTCAAGGAAGCTGGCTCCTAAGCCAACTGCCCCCTTGCCATCCTCTGATGAGCACTAGACATCTTGAGGGTTTGTTATTTGAAATTTTAGAAAGTGTCGATTTTATAAACCTTTAAGGCTTTGACCGTAATTTTATCACTTCTTATGGTCTGTTCTCTGGATTTCCAACACTTGAAACTTGAAATATTGTTCAATGCTTTTTCCACCATTCTCCCCTTATATTGGTGATCATGAATCGAAGTAATTTGCATATTTATGCAAATATTCATTAGGTGTCGTTTCTGTCGTTCTTTCGAAGATAATTCGATGTCGACTGACGAACAAACGTCGTGAAATAGTGTCTGTCATTATCGATTATTGATTTCATGTGTAATTTATCGTACCAACCAACCTACCTAGTACCTGCATACGTACAAATATATCGTATTCGTATGTCGAACAAAAGCCTATTTGACTGTTTCGTCTTTATAACCATAGTAACTACACCCAACACTCGATATGGCCGACAGTAAAAGCATCTATTCTATGGTCGCGTCCATAGCCGCACTGCATGACTATGTATGTGTATTTTAGAGGCGACTTTCGAGCAGAAATGAAGGAAATGAGGATTTACTTCAAATAATAAGTGGCCCTTTGACTTTACAACACCCTGTTATCTTCGTTTGCAGAATTATTAGAAAAAGAAATGTTCGGAAATGATGAATAATTTGGTTTTCAACGTGGGAATGATTTAAAAAAAAAACTCGCATCATTTTTAGTGTTTTAGTAATGTTGAAAAAATTGAGCTGTCAGTACTAATTTAAGAGGAATAAGAAGATCATGAATTTGAGAATAATTTTTGTGGCAGAGGGAAAGGAAAAATGGAAGAAGGCATGTTTGATTTTCAGAAAGGTTATACATAAATTACACATATTGTACGAAGTAGTATGTGCCCAAATACTTTCATACCATCGACATTGGATTAGTAACCGAAACTGATCCGATTGAAATTTAGTTACGTATCACGTACCGCTCAACGGTGCATAAATTTTGCTCGTGTTTCGTTATGAGCTGAAGGGCAATAAGCAAATGGCGAGCGCTGGTCAGTATCTATTATCCGCGTATGATCGCCGCAGTGGGCGCGGGCGGGCTATGTTCAGTACGTGAAGATTCTAGCTTAATGCGTGTTGAAGAGGAATGACGAATCAACAGTCGAGGGCACGAGATGTCCAAGATCGAACGGATTACGGATTTAATTTACTAGTTTGTTCGCAGCGTGGCTTCTCCGAGCTCGTAACTAGAATGCCCTGTGCATGGGCGCTTGCAAGTTTAACCTGTTGCGTGCATTATGTGCGAAGTACGAAGGTGCGCGCTATGCGTATGTATCGTACATACGCCTGCACCGGGTCTCGAGTACTTAACGATTATGACGTCGGTAGGATGTTGTAGAATATGTACATATGTACGTACTACAGGGTATATATGGTTTATGGTGTGCCATTTAGTAGGTATCTCGAGCTAGGTATAAGGTCTAGGTACATACACGCGGATCGCAAGTACACCTTGTGTATGTCGTGTTGTGGCGTGGCCGTATTGTTGCAGCAAAAGGAAATGAAAAATGAAATGATGTATCCACGATCGACTTTCCGCCTCTCTGGTTCTCGCTCTCGCCTTCGCGACGATTTCACTCCTCTCTTTCTCCGAATGTAAAGGTAGAATGACTCGTGAAATCTTTTGTGGTAATGTTTGAAGTCACGACTTCCCGTCAACGGACAAAAGCGGTATTTGGTGCAGCTCATTTCGTTGACCTCGGCCTGGACAAACGAAGCGTAACCATCGAATAGCGCGTTTACTTAGTACAGTACCGAGCACCGAGCAACGCGTATCCAGTGTTTTACACGCGGACAGGCGGGCACAAACCTCACGACTGTGGAGACGGCGGTGACGTTGGCGGTGGCAGTGGCGAATCGGCGACCGGATTTGTCGTCGTTATAAGCATAAAATCTAATTGCGTTGCGTTGCGTCGCGTCGTTATGATTTCCCATTGTTTACGTACATATATTTGTGTATACCGTATGAAATATATTACATATATAAACAATAGAAAATCATAACGACGCCGCGCCGCCATAAAACCGTCGATCATTATACAGCTGAGTTGTGTGACACCTTTATGAAATGTTCATTGATTTTCGACCTATACAACCGATCAGCTGGCATACACCGCCTCCTCTGCGCTCTACACCGTGGATTGTTGTATATTTCAACGACACAAATACAAAGATTTTTTATTGTCAGTCGCCGAAATTTCGGCTGAAAAAAATTCTACCTTGTGTTCGAAGGTCATCCATGGATAAAGCGTAAAAACTGCGAAGCTTTTCGAGCCGAGATTTTTATTAACATGATCAGTATACTCGTCTAATTAGTCGTTTATTTAAATGTACATGGGGCCAGAAGTCAAAACCCCTATAAAGCTCTTTTTAGACACCTAGTCAGTAGTCAACTACCACATACTCGTATGTAAGTCAAAACACCATCTCATAACTCTATTGGGGCGGGGCTGTAGCGATGACGCAATATTTTTCAAGGTCAAATAACAAAATTGAGCATTTACCCCTTTTAAAAGATGTTGGGAGTTTATTTGAATATATAGATGATTTACATTTCTCTATGGTTTGTCGAATGATACTGATTTCAAATATTTTCGCCTTTTTTACTCCTTCCCTTACTTTTTTGAAGTAACTATCTAACCTGAATTTTCATCCAAGGTCATCCCCACTACAACAAAATGAGTACGTTGAGAATGGTCAATGTACATTGTACATGCAGGGTTGTCATTTTACATGTAGAATATTATATTCTACATTTTTGTGTAGAATATGTAGAATATGTAAAATATCAAATGCAGAATATGTAAAATGTAAAATAATTTGAAAAGCCATTCTGATTGGCTAATGATAAGAAAATGGTTTTTCGCGGTGCAAAAGTAGGATTGAACAAAAGCAGATATTACTAATCGTAATCTTATTGTATAATAAAAATTTTTTTCTGAATGTTTTATAAAATTTATTCAACACAGCTATCACAAGTTCATTGACTTCATGATTAAATTTGAAAATTTGGAGTATAGAAATTTGCTTTTTAGACAGAAAGACAGAATTCGCCATATTTAGGTACTTTTTTCTTACATAAAAACTTTTTTCTGAACGTTTTAAAAAGTTCATTCAAAAGTTTATGGTTAAATTTGAAAATTTAAAGCAAATCTATAGAAATTTAGATGGTATTTGCTGTTTTTTTGTATTTTTTTACACAAGTTTACATATTCTACATTCTACGTAATATTCTACGTTTTACATTCTTCATGGCAACGCTGTGTACATGTAACTTAATTAAGAAACAACGTTCCCTAATCATGAAATTTTTCAAAAAATTGAAAAAAAAATCACCATTGAAAATAATGTGACCTGAAATGATGTCTTAACGAATATAGAGTGTATTTTTTTAATCATTTGTTTTGAAGATGTTGTTGTGTCACTAGTACAAAAATTTGCCTGTAGATTTTCGATTTGTTGCAATTTTGTAATTCACTTGTAAATGTTGTGGCTTCACAAAATGGTGCCACAAAATTGACAATAATGGCTGAAATGGGCTTAAGGTTACCAAACAGACGTCCTGAATATTCTGCCTTCAAACTCCCACTTTTCAATATACCGAAGTAGTTTGTTTTTCTCAACAATTTGATTCTTTTTAATGCATTTTAGTAGGTAGTGGGTGATAGGTACTTAGGTAGGTATAGGTAATTAGATGATAGGTATAGGTTGAGGTACTAAGCAGACTGCATTGATACACCCACCCACCATTTACATAGACGTCTAAACTTGAACGTACGTTTATTCTACATTTACATGTTGCGGTGTTCATGTGTAGCATACTTTAATTTGTAACACTACGGTTTATATTGACACAACTGCGCTGCTTGAGTGAGGCCACCAGGCGGCAACGTTTGCAGTCGTCTTACATGGTGATGAAAATTCACACGAAAAGACTCGGTTCAATTTTTCTTACTTTATGATATCGTTGTCCTGAAAATTTCAAAGTTTATTTTACATTCGGTCTATATGACTTCCATCTCCTTAGGTCTGCTAACGTGATATCGCCATCATGCCGAAAAGCTCCTCAATTAGGAGTGTGGATTTTTGACAACTGCATAAGGTCAAGTTTTCATCATACTTTTCCACGATTAAACCGCTTATTTGAACTTTACCTAGTGTGTGGTGGATAGCTAGAGGCTAAGTACTAGCAAGATGCGTAAGGTGGTAGTGGTGACTATGATAAGAACATCTCATTATCTATGCCTCAATGTGACGGCGCATATGTAGTCAATTTAGATAACATGGATGTGTTTAAAGCCGGCGGTTGCATAGCATAATATTTAAGGCAGAGTGCCAACAGCTAACACTCGTTGCTTGTGTTCAAGGTACTAGTAGTTGTGGTGTTGAATAACTTGGGCATAATTTAATTAATAAATATGTTATATTTCACTATCGTATTATTTATTTTTATTTTATGGGTAAATTTTACGAGCCAACAAAGAAATGAAAATTGAAAAAAGTAGAGCTTGAAATTATTTATGTAGGTAAAAATACACGTTTTCGTTACCATCCAGTGGACCGTAGCAGTGCTACCTCAAAGGCTGAGATGCATTATGTACGTAAAATGCCCAACCTTTGTTGAACGACTTGGTGGCGCTAAAGTAGCACAAATATTTGTATCAAATGCTTTAGCAACAAATCGCTGCTGCCGTTTTGCGTAGCTTTTTAAACGAGGCCTTTCTTAAATCGAACCACTAACAAAATACTCTCGTTACCCTTGCTTAAAACACAAAAATAAAGCGTGGAAAACGTATCGTTATACAATATGTTGTTATAGTATACTATATACTATGTACTATCAGTAACCCCCTC
>QBDW01000523.1:0-55973 GCA_003261595.1 Maconellicoccus hirsutus | reverse complement strand
CAATACCTTCACGCCACTCTTCCTCACATCTAGACAACACGTAATTAACCCGTAATTATAACCTCACTTTGGTAATATATTTCGAAACAGAACAACTTAAAATACGTAGATAAACGATAATAAAAATAGGAAAAAAAGGGAGAGCGAAAAAAATTACTAAAAAGCGTCCAATGGTGACGTTATAATTTACGAGGGGAACTCTCATCGTCTGCTTTCGAAAATAACGAATCAGATCGGGTAAAATGTCAGGGACGTACAAAAAAAAACAATGCAAAAAAAACAAAAAAAAAATTATCTAATAAATTTCTTACAAAAAACCCGAAAATATCCTCGTGTCGATCCCAGGAATGGTGAAAATAACCTCTCATCCCGTAACACCGTCACAGAACACGTAACACGATCCATCGATGGATGAAGATGACTATGTGAAATTATCAAAACATCATAACGAATCCGTTGGCTATCCAACAATGAAAGGTAGAAGAGGGGAAGGGGGGAGCTGCATCAGCGGTAAAACATAGTATACAACACAGCATCTACGCGTCATCCCAACGAGAGAACAAAACTCCGTTAAAACCGGTACGCACGTTAACTATAATATAAAACGTACCACCACCGAACAAAACCCAGACACTGACCTTGTCGCTTCGAAGCATATCGTCAACGTCGGCGACTAATCGAACGATATCAACTCGGCGATTTTATCCTCCTTCACCTCGGCCATATCATCTTTCACCTCCGGTTGCGGCGTACTTGTGGCGGACGGCGCCGAAGGCATCGGCTGCGGTTCGTGCTGAATGATGGAATGTTCGCTGGAACTCGACGGCGACGATAACGGCGACGAAGATGGCGGCGCCATAACAGATCTTCCGACGGCGGCATGCATAAGCGAGGCTGCCACCGGGATTGGTTGCTGCGGAGGCCCCATGTGCGCCTGTTCGGACGGCGCGGTTCGCTGTTGTTGCGGGTGCATATGCGGAGGGCCGGCTGCGTGCATTGGTTGTTGCTGCGGCGACGCGCCACCGACGTATTGCGCGTTCGGCGGCTGACCCGGGGTCATCATTTGGTTGTGAGTCATGCCCCACGGAGTCGGGCCGGCCGATGGTTGGTTGCCGACTGGTGGATGCTGAGGTGGTTGGCCTGGGGCCGGGCCTGCGCCCATGAGTGGATTCGTGCCGCCGGGGACGTATACGTTTGAGGCGACGATTTGCGATTGGCCCATCATTACGGGTTGCGGTTGCATAGAGGCTGATACGTTTTGACCTGCAGAAGTATAGAGTTGTGTATACGTAGGAAACGAGAGATATTGTAGCAAATCCAAGTACAATTTTGATTGATTTTTCCGCAAATTTTATAACTTACCAGGAGTATAATGAGGAGCGGCGTATGGCGCAGATGATGCAAATGGTCCGGTGGTAGTAGGACCGGCTGGTAAATTGTTCATATTCACGTTCATCCCCATCGAAGCAGCCACAGGTTCGAAAGCTGATACGCCACCTGCGTAACGAAAGGTACAACTTGTTGTATATTCGAGGAAAAACTAAATTATCACGCCCATAACTTGTTTTTTTACCTGGTTGAGTCGGAGGTACATAAGGTAACGAACCGTAAGTATTATTTAATCTATACTGTTGTATTTGCTGCTCCTGTCGCATATGCAATTCACGTTCTTGATCGTGGATACGTTTCAGAGCCAGTTGTCTTTGATACTGCAACCAAAAAAGACGAATGTAATTACTTCGCAAAATCACTCACTATCGATGGATCCCACGCGATCTCCAAAATAAACAGAAGAAACTTGATATTCACATTCTTCGTTTATCGTAGCCTACCTGTAAATATTCTTGTTTTTTCTGCCTCATAATTTCCAATGTCTGCGCCATCAATAATTTCCTCTGCCTTTCAGCCATTTCCGCCTCCCTTCGAACTCGTTCCTTGTGCTCGTCTCGTAGGGTATTTAACGCAGCTCGCGCATCCTTCACTTGAGTCAATTTATCTTGCAATCCTTCGTAGTAAACTAAAAAGAAACCAGAATCATCGAATTAGGTAAACCTAGCATACTTCCTGGGCATATTGTCATCAAAACGTACCTCTTTTATCATCCAACTGCTGAATATACCTCAGCAATTGCGAATGCATCGCTGTGATATTCAAAAATAAATTCTGAACCGAAGTATCGTTGGCAATCGACCGTCCACGACTTGAATTCGATTTCATTCTATTCACAAGTATCTCGACCTGATTTCGTAGCGTTTTCTGGAAAACATCCATATCGTCGTTCGACTCAGTTCCATTTTCGTCGGCGGTTTTCTCGTAATCGTAGTTATTTATCAGTTTAGAATCCATAGTTAGTGATTTATCATCTTTCACGGAGTTCATGAAACCAGCGCCCGTCGAGCCAATGGCTTCGCGGATCTTTTCGCCTCCGCTGCTTGCTCTTGTCTCCCAATAAGTACGATTCAGGTAATGAGACAATTCGGCTTCATCGTTTTCGTAATTATCGGCGACTGTCTTCTGTAATAAAGCAGCGGATATGTGGTCAGCTATGGTACATGCTTTTTAGAAAGGTCAAGTGAAAGACGTACTTGTTGGGCAACCGGTGGTGAAAACGATTTGGATCTTGTAACTGGTTTGTATGTTTGCGAACGGTGCTGTACAAACGAACGAAATTTAATTTAAAATAATTATTAAAAGGATTTTCTGGAAAAAAAACAGTAGTAACTTACTCTAGATTCAGCTTCCGATTGAGATAACGCAATGGCCAATTGTAGCTCTTCTTCTTCTTTCCATTCTTCTTCGGTTTTAGTTGACGGTGAGCGCTAAAACGCAAGAAATTAACGTGTTATGAACAAAATTAGTAGAGAAATATATAATAAATTCAAAAATTTACCTGAGTTGAAGCGTTGGTGGAGTTAAGTTCACCTTCTTCGGATTTCACACCAGTAACTCGGCTAAATGAACAAATCAATTCATTAGATAAACGTTGCTTCCAAAGAACTTGAATTAAAATTAAACATCGATAGAAAATCTTCCGAAAAAAAATCGATTTTTTGTTGGCCACAATGATAAAATGAAAATTCAACTTCACAGGCGAGATCAATCACGAATCTTCAAATAGGAAAATTTAATCGCGAAGGAACGAATCAAATTACCCAAAAGGTGTCGTAGATCTTACATTAAAATGATTCAATCGTTCGTGAACAATTAACCAGATTTTCTCACTACTTTAGCGAACCACTGACTTTACATTCATTATCTTTCCGAAATTATCAAATTTGTTCGAAATAATTACTCAAAACCAAACTGTCTTGCGATGTATTGTTAAATTTCAAAAAAATCTGATCGTTCACCAACGAAAGACTCATTCGACAAAGTTACGCTTCGCTGAAGTTACTTTAACATGGCGCTCGACCAAATAGGAGCTATTTTTCTGTTCCTATAATGATATTTGACCGTTTTAGGAAGCGGCGCGTCTAGCGAATCGTTAACACTCGTCACACTCGTATGTGTACTACTCCTGTAATAGTAAATCGCACCGATAAGAATATTTTTCAAATGAATCGCGAAAACACGCGTAAAATTTGCCACACTTTTACGAAGCGTAATTTTATAGCAAAGAACGAAATAGCCACAACGAAGCTACACGAATGACACCTCACATCGTCATCGCGCGTTTTTGTTTTCATATCTATAAAAAAGATAATAGCGATTACTAATAAGCGAATCACGTACGGTGATGTAATCATTCCAATGTATGTACTTAAACGATAAAACTGCCTATAGCGATAAAACAATATGTGAGTTTACGATTAATTGGATATTTTAAAATCAATGTAAAACGAGCACTACGAAAAATTCAGCGCTACGTTGCCACACGTTAAAGCCACATCATAATACTTACAGAAATTTATCGAAGCAAGTATCACAAACACGGACTTGTTTTTCAATTCCAAACTTAGGTAAAGTCATATTATGAGATGAGCATTGCTGACAAAACACTTCACCGCAGGCTCGACAATGATGCTACGAAAATCGAAATATTAACCTTAATTGTCATTTTATTAAATAATATAGTTCTTACTCTTCGATTAAGCATCGTGAACATAGTACGACAACGATGACAACGATCACCGTCTTTCCACGAAGGTGCAGTATCTGCTAAAAACATAGCGTCGCTTTCTTTCAACGTTGGAAATTTATAACCTTCGGTTTTCATAATGGTAACTGTATCCTACACAAGATACGAATTATTTATTAAAAAAGTACAGCCAAATTACCAAATGAGTCATCAATTTATTACCTGAACTGCTCGATGTTTCGGATTGTTGCGAAAGGCGAATGCCCACGATTGCAATAAATCTAAACATTTTGTTTTGACGTTTTCATTAGGACACGACTTGATGATATCTTTGAAAGATTCCATAAACTGTTTAGTACTAATTTCATCTTGAATCAAAGCGCCACAATTTTTAACGCACGACTCTAAAACCTGTAGAATATGAAACGAATTGAATAACATGAAACAGAATTCTACATACAATAAGATCGTACAGTTAAACCGTATAAAGCGACGACAGAATTGGGATTCGAGATCTTTTTCTGTATAGCGTTCAAGGCGTTCGTGGGCCTGAAATGAGAATTACTCAGAAAATCTATCTCAATTATGTATGTATGTACATTTTCTTCGAACTAAAGTACGTTACTTTATATCTCCTTGACGAATAAGATCGCATATTTTCAAAATAATATCCCAATCTGTTTCCAATCTGTAGCTATCGGTAGCTTCATCTGATCGAGTAAAGAATGAGTATGTAAAATTAAAATGAGTAATACACGTACATGGCGCCATTTGTACTTACTAAGATATTGTTCAAAATTTGGTTTTCGAAGCATTTCCGTCACCTTTCAAACATAAAAAGAACACAAAACACGTTCAGTTTTCTCGCAAAATGAATCAAGCACCCAAAAATTAAAACCACACTGATGTAACTTTTTAATATAAAGGAGTTGTGTATGACGTCCATTAAACCGCGTGAATACTTACAGCAACAAAAATTTCCGCGAGCGCGTCAAGTATAACTCGATAAATTATTGTAATAAGTTAACTTACAAATTACAAATTACTGTGCAATTTACAAAATACCACAAGAACAATTAATTAATTACAAAGTACGAACTACGAAAAGGATTTTAACTAAAATAGCAAATGGAGAACAGGTAAAAACTGGGAAGGTATTCGAAAGAAGTAGAAGGAGAGCACTGCGCACTGCGCATTGCGCAGCTAGACAACAAAGCAAAGGCAAGTGATGATTCAGATTTCGGTATTTCTTATCGTTTCATGAAAATTCGTGAAAGGTGAAACATTTTATCTCTCGAATTTTACATAAATACATAATACAATTGATGAAATTGATCGATAATGCATTTCGGAATCATCGCCCATGACTATTTAAAACGAATTCAATCTTAGTTTCTTTCTAGTTCTCAAGTTACACGAATGAAACTTCGATGCAGTGGTGAGATAAAAAATAATCATCCTTTGAAATAATCCATCAACGACTTCAGATCAAAAATTAATTGCTCGAACACCGCGTAATCACAATTGAAGATGAAATAGCGAGCTAAGAAACTATTTGTTCTCAAACTAGGATTGTCCAGTATGTTTTCAAGATGACCACCGAATTAAACTCAATTGAATTTTACTTTCTAGTACTATCTGTTCTTGTACCTATGTATTTATTTTTCAAGTTATGGAGCTGGTTAGGCTGGGAATTGTTCAAAAACAATTAATAATTCGCAACCGTATTATGAAGAAAACTACAAATATATCGTGATTATACTAATCGTTTTTCATTTACTATTTACGAGGTATACATTAACGGTCATGATTCTTTGACTGAAAACTTGTTAGCTTAAATAATCACAACATAATCCATGCAACATGTTTTAATTACTGTACGCGTACATTTGTACCTCGATGGTAACCCCGAAGGTAATTTAACATCATTCGAAATCTTTTTCTGAGAAAAATAATTCGGCTTCCTTATGTGAAATACACTTATTCAAACAATATAAAAATAGACAAACCGCAGGTATTCCAATTAACGTCAAAACAAGTAAAAATATGATCATCAAAAGTATAACAGAGCCAATTGGCGAAGGTGGTTGTACATTGTGTTTAACATGCGAGTGTCCTCCGGCGAATCTGCATTGAAAAAAACTATCCTTTTTCGACGCTAAAGAACAACTCAAAAACAACAGTTCCAACAAGATTACTTTCATTTTTAAAATCCATCAGCAATTATAATATTCGCGTACACAATAAATGCTAATTTCGGTGGAATTATCTCAATTGATAAATACATCGAGATTATTTCTAAATCACGAATTGAATGCAATATTCTTGAAAACCGCGTATTGCAAAAATTGGTAACAATGTGCATTTCTTTTGAGGTACGTCTTGAGCCATTACACTGTCCACTTTACCAACCAATAATTCTTCTTTCCTGAAAATATTAAAAATTGAACAATGATGCGTGAATTTTTCACGAAGTTTTCTCAAATTTTGTACACAAATTTCGAAAATCGTACTAACCAACTCTAACCAAGGTTAAATTATTTGGTAATACATGAACTGCTTGAGAAAGCACTTCTTTATAATTCTTAACTTTTTGTAAATTGATGTAAAACCCTCCAGCGTCCATGATTCTACGAGCGTCACCTAGAAAATAAATCGATATATTTGCATTATAAATTAAACTAAACGAAATAATTTCAAAGAAATCGTACTTCTCGTTAGAAAACAAGGAATATCCATTGCAAAGTCTAAAATTGAATATCCGGTTTTCCAAGGTAAAGTAACAATAGTAATTCCTTGTAATTCATCTGTTAAATGTTCCGGAGATAACTTGCTAATAGTTTCGAGATCTTTGGCATAAATAATAGAAGATGTTGCTTGAGCTGATTTCAAGCCAGCATCTGGAAACGCCAAAGAGATATTAGATATTGGGAAATTACGAACTGAGACATGCGACGCATAACTAACCTCCATGAACAAGAAGAGTTACTTCTTCAGCGAGTTTAGTTTGAGCTATTCTTTTTTCAGGCGTTTTCTACACACAACAAAGCACGTCGTTATAACCATAAATTGAACAAAACGGATATTAACTCACGTACAAGTTGTTTTTCCATGATATGAGCAATTTCTTCTAACGATAAAAATGTAAATAATTTCAACAGCTGTTCAACTTTACTATCTTCTGTTCTCACAAAAAACTGATAGAAATCAAAGGCCGATGTTAACTCTTTATCCAACCAAACAGCGTTTGGTAATGATTTCCCAAATTTATCACCAGCGTCATTGGTAACCAATGGTAATGTTAAACCTGATTTTAAAAAAAGACCCTAATATCGCATGAAAAGAAAAAAATAAATAATATCTTACCATACACAGGTTGGTCTAAGACACGACTAATTAAATTATGACCAGCGACAATATTTCCCATTTGATCTTTACCTCCAATCTAAGAGTAAATTAAGAAAACATAACTAATCAGGTATGATGTTTTGTTTTGAAACTTAGCACGAGATATTTACTTGGAATTTGCAATTATAAGTCTTGAATAAATGAAGCCAATCGTTGGCTTGAAATACTTGATACGTGAATTCGGCAAAATTCATACCGCCTTCGGATTTCAGACGTTTAGATACGCTTTCTTTCAATAACATCGTACCTAATCTAAAGTTTCGGCCAACAGTTCTTAGAAAATCTATCACATTAACATCTTTATACCACTCTTCGTTGTCGACAATTCTAAAATTTATGCAAATATAACCTTATACCGAAGTTTGAATAATGTTTAGACAAAGATAAATTAAATGTGCTTACGTGATTTGGGGCAGAGGACTACCATTATGAACTTTACTCCAAAAATACTTTTCATGGTTGGAAAATATATTTTCGATGTCTTTACGAATATGAAATGCTCGTTCGCGTACAACTGAACCGTGTTGTTCTTCTCTATCTTTAGTGTGACCACTAGGGTCACCTATTTGAGCCGTTGCACAACCAACCTACACATAACAGTTATGAGAATAAACGTAGACTATCTGTAAAAATGGAGCAGTACAAAAATTCGTTTCACTAACCAACGCTATCACCTTATGACCTGCTCTTTGCCAATGTAACAAATTCATTAATATAAGTAAATTACCGACATGTAAGCTGCTAGCGGTGGGATCAAAACCAGCATATACACATCGCTCTTTACGACTCAGATATTGAACTATTTCGTTACTGGAAAAACTTTCGACATTAATGAAAGAGCAATTATTCGATGGAAATGATCAGTGGTAAACGAGCTTACGCAGAATTCTCAGGGAAGATATCTTCGAACATTCCACGTTCGTGCAAATTCAATACATTCCTGTTACAATATTTCGTACGACAAATGTAAGTTCCACGAAAAGAGTTATGCTTTAATTTACAAAATATACTAGAGGTAGTTGCCCATTGTCCTTTGATACGTCTTAGGAACATTTTTACGTTAATTTATAAATGTATAATACAATTATTAATTATTAATAATTTAACTCGAAAAATTAAAGTTAAATGTGGATACAGTGCGGTGATAAAAATTTAAAAACGCCGCATATTGATAACACAGGTGAATCTATCGAATGAATCAGAATTTCCATTCTTTAAGACTTAACCATTTTCTTTCAAACTGTAGAATAATAATAGAAATGCTAATAATCGTTTTGTAAGGAGTAACGAATTTATTTCAAATGAAATTCGAAAGCTCAAAAACTTCTTTTTACCATTTTACCACTGTATTTCACTTTTTTAAACGGCGGGTGCCGTAATGCCAACATTTTGAAACTCGTCAATATGAATGAGCTAGAAGCGTGATTACGAAAATTAAATTATTTTAGCAATAATGGCAACTTCTTGATGAATAAAAGATCATTAAGATTTAACAGAATATGGGTTCATTTACATGTCACTCGTGGAAGTATTCATTTTCAAATCAATACTACACCGAAATTGCAAAATAAACAACACGATTAGTGGCAGCAACCAGCTTTTGGTCTACCGTCCAACTGAAATTACGATATCTAAATATCAGGCCTTAAAATATCAGTCGGATTAATCAAAATATATCTCGTAATCAAGTAGCTATTAAAGGATTTCGACTTTTTTGACTGATTCATATCGTGAAAACAATTTTTCTATTCTATATTTTCACATTGATGATGCAAATTGAATATTTGATGTTGTCATCTGGAGGGCTATTGTCTGCGCTAATTTAATTAGAGCTACTGAGCTTCCATCAATGGCTTCAATTAAAAATTTTAATACGTCAATAGCGTCAATTTACTGCTTTCCAGTTCCAATCCAAGAGGTAATTCTCTAAATCGAAGTTGTTATTATCATCAATATGATCAAAAGTTGCCATAAATTTTTAAACCCAAGATAATTAAACCAAAGTCTCCTTAATTTATTAAATTGAAGGCGCTTGCGTAAGTAAACAAAAATTTAATTAATTATTAATTAAAATTGAAATTTCGTTCGCACAGATTTGCCGAATGAACGAACGATTGAATTCCACACGTTAAAACCAATCAGAAAGGAGCATTCTGGCGGTTTTGTTTACGTTATCGTTATTAAAATGTTTCTATTCATTGATTGGTTGTTACCTGGATTTTTACCTGTTGTAATTTAATAATCTTGAAGGGTCACATCCTTAGGCGTTAGTATACGATATAATACATTGCGTACCTGCATACCATATCAACCAGTTACCAAATTCTTGAAGAAAAACAAAAATATGAGATAGTAGGTAAGTACTTATTTAGTTATTTATTTCTCGCCTAAAATTAATTCTTTTTTAAAACATTGCAACGTAAGCATATCTTAGTGCTGCAAAATTGAACGCCAACTTGTCAATTACGTTGTTAATTATTCAATTAAATTCAGAAAGTTTCAAATTGGTAAACTCCCTTTTATAACGTAAAATTCACTCATAACAATCCGTTAGAGGAAAAAAAATCATTCTATATTTACATTTCAAATGCATGAACTACACTTATGTTTACACTTTAGATACTTATTCAATTAATCTGAAATGGAAAACGCAAATTCAGACTTGACGCCCGAAGTTGAAATAAAATTACCAAAAAAGAAATGGGTGAAATTCGAAGATGAAACGAAATCCGGCAGCAGTAAAGAAGATGTCCAGGAATCCTCCACCAACAAACCAGACTCGAGTCGAACTACTGCTGAATTCCATAAACGAAACGATCAACCTAGCAGCGCCGTTTTGCCAACGGAATCCGTTCATGTTAAGGTGAAGGATATCCGTTTAGCCGAACAAAATGTCGATGCTATTTCTGTGCAGAATTCCAACATGCGAAATGTTGATTTGACGGAAACGTCGAATGGAGTGTCCTCTCACAACGTTATCAGACAAGGTTTTGGTACGCGGCTTTAACTCTAACGACTTTCACCAATTAGGGTTTAATTTTTTAATTAATTACGCATATTGTAGTGAATGGCGATATAATCGTGACGTTATTACCAGTAAATACCAATTTCCCGTGGATAACTCCGGCTAAATTTCGTCCCGAGCTTGTACCTGAAGAATTGATGGCTCAAGGTTTAACGGTAATGATTTATTGTCGGCTCGTTTCGGCACGCGCAATGTTTACTAATTGGTAACTATTTACAGTTAACCGTCGAAGATTACGTACATATTATGGAAATGCTAACGAACGATTTGAGATTTACGTTGTATAACGTATGCTATAAAAGAGTACTGATTCTTTGGATTTTTACTGCGCTTTTAGTATTATTAGGGTTGGTAGTGTCCGGCGTCCAAGGCTTGACGTTGTTCAGCTTGGGAGTTATGTGGTTAGTGATGAATTCAGCGGCCATTTTCTTATGTATGTGGATCAAAATAAAAGTAAGTATGTGAATTTGATGAAATTTAGGCCTAAGTATCTCTCCTCCTTACCTTTATCTTAAATATATTGAAAACTTGCTCATTTTTAGTCATTGTATTTTACAGTTGAATCGTAATTTAGAACGTTGTATAGCTCAAGTGAATCGTCATCTGATGCGTCATAAAATTATCTTAGGATTAGACGACCGAGGGAAAATTTCGTGCCACAAAGTCAATCTATGCTTCATATATTTCGATACCACCGAATGTGTGGTAAGCATCCAATTGCGTTATATCTGCGTCTATTTGTACCTTGTATAATTCGAATTCAATACGTACAATTAGAAAAAATTGCAAGAAATTATCGAAAGCGAAGAAGCAGCCGGACGTACAATAAGTAAAAATTTGCCAAAAGATGATCAAAAAAATACGCGCCAATTCCAAGACCGAATGGATATCGATAATCAAGATATCGTGATTCAAGGTGCCAATGCAGTTCGTATTTCTCGTAAACAAGTACGTGAAAAATCTTTCTCAATTCAATAACAACGCGAATCTCGTTTAGTGATTCATGATTTTACTTATGGTAGGAACGAGGAGAACAGCTTTTTGCGAGATACATCCAACGTTGGAGTAAAGATTTCTTACGACGTCGTTTAGACTGGACCGTCGACGAAGAAAGAGGTAATCCGGTGGATGCTCGTCATTTATCGACTGCTTTGTGTCCGTGCCAGTATATCGAAGAGTATCTGCGTTGTAAGCCACGTATAGACAAGAGAGCATTTTGCCCCATGTTCACGTCGTACATGAGAGACAAAGGCATCGATTAGCAATCAGATGTGCCTATGGCACACGTACACTCGGTGTTGTATATGTAGTACTTGAAAGACAAACAAAAGGAAAACACGGCGCACGTTTACACCACCGAAGCACATGACCACCAATAAATACCCTTGACGTATATGTACGTCATTTTCGATCGTGTATTCCGTCTTCCTTCCTTTCTTCTATTTGTGCCTTTAAAAAAAAAAACTTGGACATATTGTGCCTTAAAAAGTGCCTTCGACTTATATATTTATCGCTTTCTTTAGTAATTTTTTCATTCCCTATTTATCCTTCATTTAGTAACCCAAGGGATGCTTCAAGATCGTACACTTTAGACGAACCCCTCTTCAGTAATCAGTATTGATTTCCAGTGACTCGGAATTTGATCTCTTTTATGATCTCGAAATTTTTCATCTGGAATGCGGTGCACTACTTACAGCTAAATCTACGAAATCACAAAACTCCAGATTCACGGATTTAGCTCTACACAACAACATAAAACATATTCTTAGAACAAATGTACTTTCTCGAACGATTTTTATTTTTTTCTACGCAGGAAGAACCCTCGTCGCAAAGCGATCTTTTCAGCATCCCTTGAACGGAGAATATTCCTCACAAATTAACATTCCAATCGACTACGAGCTTCAAAGGACCAAAATAATCCCGAATTGTGTTCCTATGTGTTTTAATGCAATTTTGTTCACATTCCAAATCCGTCCATATTCTTTTTTTTTTTTTCTTCAAGAAAAATCTTATCGTTTGTTGACTGTAATCAAAAAATAACACCATCGAGGTAGTTTTACCACAACTATGTGGACATTTTTACATTATGTCAATTTTTTCGGTTGTAATCGTGTTTTATGTATTATGTTAAATTTTAGGTTTATTTTTACTTTTTTTTTCATATTTTCAGTATTAAAATAAAATCCAATTAAACGAGTCCAATTAATCGTGGTACACCTGATAAGCGCTTTTGCGCTTTCTCGGCTGTATTCATAAATATGTATTTAGATTAATTGGACCGTCTTAGGTAACGAATGCGTGTAATTTCCGGTGTAAAATATACGCAACAATTACAAATTTATTTTCTCCACGAAAAAAAAAACTCATAAAATAGAACTAAGGGATACCTATCCATCTTGATGATAACGAATGTTTTTCAAGAGAAAAAAATACTCATCGGGAAAAGTTCTCGTATCGATTTTTAAATTTTTTAAGACTTAGCATATTGTTGCGTACGTTTACTGTGGAAATTATGCTCAAATTTATTAAACGCCATGTGCATCGGAAGATAGGAGGATTCGTGAATTATACTAACTCTAACTCGAGTTACTTCACTTGACTCTGTAAAAAGTAATAATTTAGACTGCTGAAAAATGAAATTTTCACGTTAAAGCGCTATAAGTAACAGTATTAATCATGACTCACTGAATATACATCATTTTTAAAGAGTGTTTTTTTACTTCTTCGGTCGACATCGTCGATAAAAGGAGATCGAAAATTCCTCGAGTAGTTTTTGTTATTATACATAATTTTAATACTTGTTATTAATATATACTTATTATAATTATTATTTGTATTTTTTTGGTTTATTGTTTTTTTTCTATATTTTAAGGTAAATTTTGTTCATTATAGATACCTACTTTTCAGTTGTTAACTAGATACATTACTTATCCGTCCAAATTGTGATATTTTCTTAGATAGTCTATAATTATTATTTGTTAAATGATTAAATAAAGTTATACGTGGTAGTTTCCCCTTTTTGACGTTGCGTCGTTACGTCCTCCTCCCTTTGCCTTCCTCCCTCATACTTCACCGAGAGACATGAAAAATAAAATTAATTCTTCCAACAAAATAGCCAGCACTTTTTACGGGGAAAAAAACTGATATACCTATGTCACAAATTTACACCATTTTGTATTACTACGTTTTATTTTAAAATTGGTAACTAACTTATTTATTTAGTACAAAAAAACTTACATCATACATGTAAAAACAACATAGATACAAATTTAAAAAAAAAAGAAAAATGTACGCTTAATATTTAAATGAAAATTACAAGTTTCTTTTATAACTATCATGCCTATATTCAAAGAAAGAAGAAAACAGAGAAAAAAACAGAATTTTCTTTTATTTACATCGTTACTCCGTTACAAAAAAAAAAGTAGGTATAGACAAATCCAGATACGCGAATATCGTGAATTTTGGCAGGATAAAAATTTACATAAGATCGACAAAGTGCACAAGATCAAACGAGAGTCCTTTATACAACGTCGAAGGGAGAGAGAAACGTATGATGCGATTTTAACCGATATCCCAGTCCTCCCTCTGGTCATCTCTCACTTAAGGGAAAATTCCTAAATAACTGCGCATCACGATGGTAAAGAATGGTAACGAGGTCGTTAGATAGGTATAAAAGGGCAAAGTTTATGCTGCAATTAAAGAAGAATATTTAAAGAAAATAAAATCTTATACAGCCGAAATGTTGATTAAACAATAAGTACTCAGTAAGTAGGTAATTAGGTATGTTTTAATATTTTATATTACCGAAGATTCTAAATTCGAGTCCTAGATCGTCTACATGTTATAACTGGCTACACTGATCTTATATTCACAACGAGGTAGGTAAGTACAAAAAAAAACCTTCATTATGTAGGTAAACTTAGATGAATGTTTTCATCAATGCTAAAAGCCTTATCAACTCTGGAATGTAATCAAAACAAATATCTGCTTCATTTGCATACCTATTTCTTACATACACGCGACTAGCTCCGATTTAAAGGCAAACGCGATGATACCTATTCATGAATACGCGATGGAGGCGAAAAATGAAAGCTTTTGGTAGGTACCTTTAGATGGTCCATGATGCCCTTATAGATATTCAATCGGACACAACTCGAATAAACATGAATAGGTACAATGACACGTGCGTAGGTATGATAATGAGATATACAAGAAGATAGGTAGTATGGTAGGTGTTGCATTTAATCTATCAGCCTTAACTCTCGCGAAAATTTATATACCTATCGTGATACGAGAAACGCGTTGGTAAAAGCTAAAGGTAGGTAATCGCTTAAACGACCATCGAGTCTTATTAAACGTGTAAAGGTAACTATTTGGAAACATTTAACAGGTAAAATATTATCTAGATAGTAAATTACGCAATATTTTGAGATCATTAGCGAACGTGATTTTAATCGTATAATCGTCGTATACGCAAGTTGATACGCGTATTACGTATACTAAACGCAATTTGTAAATCAATCATGCACCAAATACCTACATTTGAATAAATCTTAGTAGGTAAATTGGTAGGTATACATGGAACACGCATAAAATTTTGGAATAACAATTTTAAATACATAAATAACGACGTCCCTCGTCGAAAAAAATTCCGTATAGCGAAACAACTTTTTCCTTTTGAGTAGGTAACGTTAAATATAAATAGGTACCTATCTTATACACGAGTCTTGTCACGTTAATTCTAATGGTAATATAAGCCATTAAATTGAATAAATATCCAAGTCTTGGAGTCGTTTCATTTTTTTTTCAATTTTCTACCTATTTTTCTACTAAATAGGTACATGGATGATTTTAGCGCTTGAGTGTTGTTTTAAATAGTGCGTTCGAAGTCATCGTTTTTACATCGTCTTTTGTTCGTTTTTAACGATTTTGTTTTATTCTCTCTTTTTTTCTGTTTGTGCTTTACACGACGATAAATATTTTTGGTTTGAACACTTGGTCATACGTCGGTAAATTTTGAAAGTCTATCTCGTAATGCTAAGTTTTCTCGCTTCAATCGTTCCATTTCTTGCCTTAGTCCCATATTCTGTAAATGAAAAAAAACAATGACGATTACGTTACCATTTTCAAGATAAAACATGATAATAAACGTAAAAAACTGCGACTACATTATAATCGTTTTGTTCCATTTTAAAACATAAAATCCAAAACGTCGCAGAAATAACCTGTCTGACTAGTTTTCGCGTTTGAAAACCGACTACGGAACCAGAAACGTTACAGACAAAACTGGTCTGACGGGTTTTTGCATTCAAAAATCAGACATGTTTGACAACAAAAACCGGAAACGTTACAAAAATAACCGGTCTAACGGGTTTTTATATCCAAAAACGTCACAGACAAAACTCGCCTGGTTGGTTTTTCATGTAATTTTTGTATTCAAAAAATAGCCTCTCTAGACTACGTGTTTTGAAACATCACTAAAGTAACTATTCTTGTCATTTATGTTGCTCTATGCGGAATTTTGAGAACTATGTCTAAAATATGAAACATTTTAAAACAGGTAAATGAAATAAACCTTACTTCTTTTTCTAAAAATCCAGCTCTTAGAGCTATTTGATTTTCCTTCATTCTTCTCGCATCTCTCGATCTCTTAGCAGCCATGTTATTTTTTCTTCGACGAGCCCAATATTTTTCATCTTTTAATCCATCGGGAACGAACTGAAACGTTGATGTTGTTACAATTTGGCGATGACAAAGCTATTCCTCTAAGTTATATGTATCAAGCAACTTGAACGTAAATTGATTTTGTCTCGAAAAAAAAAATGAAAACAATATACTCGTGAAGTGCGTACCAATTAGCCTTTTACTAACCAATTTAATCAAAGGTAGTTATGTATTAGGTACATGTGCCTTTTACTTACTCGATAGAATCAACACCATACCTACATCGAAACTCATCACCTCGTAGGCTTCTACCTACCAAACTTCGAATAAAACACAATCACTATACACAAAGTATAGGTAAATATTGATAAAACGTCAATTATCAATGTTTTTACCTCCCTACTGATATTTCGATCCTAGCAAATTAACCTCCCTTTTTTGCCAATTTTTCGGTGTTACAATTTAGTCGATATTTAACACTTTCTTTTTCATACGCAAATTCTGACGCAAAAAGTGAAATTCGAAATGTACCAATTAAATATCTATTCGTCTTTATTATTTTTAGTTCATCGTTTCGATCATCTTCTTCTCTTCTTTGCTTCTCTAAGAATTATACTCAAAATATTAAAATTATCTTTACATTAATTTCTGCATGTCGAGTTGCGTAACTTGATACCCAAACGATAAATTCAATTGCACGAATCCGCGATACGACCGAAATTACTCGCAATTTTAAGTCGCCTGTCAGGCGACCAATTCGAATTCGACTTCTATTGTTCGACGTTTAATTATGCAATTCGACCACGCAGGAATTAATCGTTTCTTAATTTTACGACGATTACAGTAGGAAGCATTCCACCGCAGAAAATTTTTCGACATTTTTCACATCCGATGGGAAAACTTATCGTGAAAATATTTCCGTCATACCATTACATAGTAAATACGAGTAATAAACTGCACCAGGTAAACAGGGATATCTCACCTGTTTCCTTGATTTTTTTACCATGGGTTGTGGTTTCAATTCTTCGTCAGAGAATGGTCGCGAACGTGGATCGAAATCTCTGCTTGACGATGCGAACGATAAAGCTAGAAAATTAATTATGTAATTAGAAACTGGTGAAAAATATCTACCGGGTGTTCAAGGTTTTTATTTTGAGGGTTGAATGTGTACTTTTGGCCATGGGTACGGATGTTTTTTGGTGATTTTAATTTAGGAGGAGGGGGGTTGATCGTTGTGAAAGTACCAATGGATCCCCCTCAATTTGTACATAGTATTTTAACTGGAAAAAAAATGCGAAAACGAGCCTGTATTATTCAATTTGAAAATTCCAGTGTTGGGGCAGTTCCCCCTTGCCCCTAGAAATACCGATACAAACTAATGATGAGATAAGTCATTCGAGCAGAATAACTTTAGCGCCTTCGGGCCAAAGCACATGCAAATAAACAAACAAAAGGACACTTTGGGTTACTTTTGGTCCTGAACTGGACAGATTACTTCGAATGAAACGCTCTCTATATATGATAATTTATTACAAACAGGAAGTGATTTCTTCACTAGTTAACCACCTACTCAAAAATTGAGGGAGTTTTTCAACAAAACCTAGATGAGGATTTAAAGAGAAATTTCACGACATTTGGACAAATTTCTCGTAATTTAGAAAGATTTAAATATTTATAAAAGAACCTTGTACTTGATTAGTTTAGCTTAAGACGCGTGTCGAACTCGCCAATGCGGTAGATAATATATAAATAGTCAAAATAGTCTAGAAGATGTTCAAGCAATCGTAAAATGCTATTTGATTTTAATCGAAGAGCGCTTACAATAATTAACGTCGAAAGTTAAATTAAGCGAAACGCCACGCATGAATGAAACAACGTCGAGTAGATAGGTAAATAAATGAAGCAATAAAATAGGCATCGCCAGTGCCGCTCGTTTACTTGAAAAATTGATCCTATAACCTTCGTCGTGCCATCCACGTTCTTTTTTTAAAGTTCCCCAATGAAGAGAGGGCAAGGAGGACACTTCGTCCCGGGTCAATTTTCATTTTCAACGGGTCTTTTTGGACCAATCAGAGAAGAGGGTTGTGAGACCCACCACTACAGGTATATGCAGTACCCCAAACCCCCCACTTGGGTATAATTTCAGGAAACAGGAGACTAATGACGTATAATCTCAAATAGCTTACTTGAATCAGCCGGTGAAGGTGGATTTATTCCTAGAGGACTTAAAGGCTCACTAGGACTCGGACTTGGTTCTCTTTTAGGAATAATGCCATTGGTTCCGTTCGCTTGAGGTTGAGTAACAGCGCACGGTGATAAACAGGTGGATTCCAGTTTGGCTTGCTGGGTTGGTACCATAGCTCCGCCAACAGCTGGCTGACTTTCCAAAGGAATACCATTGTCAGAAAGGAACTCATCTAGATCACAGTACTGAAATCGTAACGGTACCGGTGAGTATTCACGATGGAGTATTCGAGACGACATACAAGTCAACTTAAAATCTCGAGGGACGTTTTCTAATCGGGCTAAAAGAATGGATACCTATGGTAGGAAAATGCGGGTAATTAGACTCGTCGGGATGTCCAACAGGTTCTTTAAACTTGTACTCATTCAGAAGCCAGTAAATCGCATTTCCCCACAAATATCAACCATCTAAGCACCTATCAGCGGTTAATTGTCATACATGAGGGGTTGTGAAATAACGCAGCAAACAATTGCAGTAAATAAAAAAGCGATCCAGATTTTCACCAATTATTTTCTATACGATTCGATTACTCCATGGAGCAGTAAGTAGAAGTGCATAATGAGCATTCAGGACAAACGCGGAACTGAAATATCTAACGGGCAGGTACACAACATGGAAAGATGGAAATAGAATGTAATTAATCGACGATAAAATTCGATATAGATACCAGCTGACGATTAGCCGACATATGCCTATACGATGGCAGATACCTGCCGTCGAATAAAAATGCTGTAGTGATTGAAATTTTACATCGCTACCGCAATTGATATCCGGTACAAGTTGAAGCAATGGTATGTTTCATTACCTTGACAATCATTTACGTGACTTTCAAGGCAGACAACTTTCTGTCTTCGCGCGTTTGAATATTCGAATAAACGAATACGATTTCGAAGCCACTGATACACTATAGGTATCCTACCTACATCATCCATAATATACCGTACATGCGAGTTACCACTTAATATAACTGTTTCGAGTTGGCAAACGCACCATATTCACAATACACCGTTGATAATGTCTCAACCTGTGCTAGATGGGTAACACTGAACGAGCTTTTAATACCTGTTTAACCCCCTAATGAGGAAAAAAGCTATTACTTCAAAATCTTAAGGCGACTCCGAAGAGATCCTCTTTTACGTATTACATAAGTCCAGGTCACAAATCAAGACAACAATTTTAACAAGCACAAGGCATCGAGTCACAGATTTCAAGAATCGCACACGAAATATAATGGCGAAGATGGACTGGGGCAAATATGGCAAGGTTAGTTAAATGGCAAAAAACAGGTTTTAAAAAGGCAGGTTTTTGAGGAAAAAAATTTCTCTGGGAGAATAATTCCCTGATACACGAAGATCAAGACGTTTCTGGTTTTCGTGATTTTGTCGAAAGAAAGCCAAACTATGGTTGGATTCGAGGAATTAGAATAGGAGCAGCGAGTCAATAGTCAATTCACAAATTAGTCCACGCAAGATGTCGTGTGAGGCATCCCTTGTCTTCAACATCCTAGCCTTGGCTTATCACTGGAGGCCATCCAAATGACTCAAGAAAGATCACTGGATCGAGAAAGAAGAGTAATGCTTCGAACCCAGGTTTTCCAGTTCAGAAATAACCGAGTTACATACTGTACATCCGCAGTTGAATAACGTCACTTCCTCACTCAACCTTTTGTGAATGTATGACTCCTCGACGTGTGTCTTACGAATACCAGATACAAATACGAAACGTACACATAAATGTGACCTGTCTGTGTTAAAATTGCACATCTACGCAGTACACACCAACAGACTCTCATACATGACTGTTCTTTACAATACACAGATTTTCATGCTATCTAAGAAAATCTTTTTCAGGAGCTTCTTCCACGATCTGCAAAAGCTCTGCTACCTTTTTATAACAGATCTGCTATCTTTATGCAACGACTCTGCTACCATGCTCAGTTTATATTCATCTATAAACTAGCTCTGCTACCATAGTCGTTTCAATTGATATCTTTTTCAAGATTACAATTGTCGCCAGTCCAAAATGTAAACGAAGACTATCGGTATAAACTTACTTTTAAATCAGCTTCATAAGGTAAATTTTTACTATCCCATATGTTAGGTCCTAAAAAGGCTGCTTGAGCTTCTACATTTGACCATAGCAATTCACTGTCGTCTTTTTTCTCTGGACTATCTTTACCATACGATTTTCCTGCAACATAAAAGTACAATATATTCAACACCATCGCATTGAAAATCACAAATCAACGCATAAAATTAACCACACGAGATTCGATTAACAAATTACTTCACCTGGTGTTTTTTCTTTTAGCAAATTTTTATGCATAAAAAAGTAACCAAATAAAATATATGATCAACTCTCACGCTGAGTCCATCCATTACCAACGGGGGCTAAAAAATCGTAGGCGAATAACAATGAACTAAAACTTATTATAATAAGTAGGTATTAGAAAAGGTACAATAAGAACCGCTTTCATTCTTGACAAATCACGGATACGCTGGATTTCATGACTAAGAAGCATTAATAACGAACCCATGATCCTATGGGACAATCTCTCGACAAAAAGAGGGTAGAAAGTTTGAAAGAAAGGTGGCGACACTTGTAGGTAATTCTGTTCAACAACCATACATGAAACCATCCGATTTGAATTTTGAAATTTAATAGATAAAAAAAAAACTACCAAATATAAATACAAAAAGTATGAACCCATCAAATTTAAACTCTACAAAGTTCAAATTTGTAACAGTCCTTGAACCATAACTTCCTTTTTCCAACTTCAAGAATGTTTTCACGTTGTAATATTATTGACATAGGTATTCAAAACCTTGGATAATACATATTACATATTTTAATTAAAAATTAAATCGATTCATAAACTTAAAGAATTTCTGAAACTTGAGTTTCAGTCTTGATGGGGAATCACATAATGGTTGTTATTTTGGATCGATGGTTTCGTCTTTTAACGATGTGCCATTTTTTTTGTGGGAAAACCCCCTCCACGTGTTGGTTGATTTTCAAATTTTCGAATATTTCTAATACCCACGCCGAGTAGCGTCGTAATAAAAACCTGTATATAAGTAGGAAATGAACGATCTACATTACAGATATTAGAAAAGACCTTGATAACTGAACCGAGTAATGCTGTGATTGTGAAAATATTAAAACACATTTCCGTAACAAAATGTACCTTTTTATCATCGGCATAGTAAGCATTCAAGGATGCGTCGTGTAGCTTGAAAGGAAAAGGATGAAAAAAAGGACGAAATACTCGAAAAATTATGTCATTGGAACCGAAGGGTGCGCCCAGATTAAAACCTAAAATCCTCCGTTAAAGTAGGCAGCAGCGCGGCTATTCGTAATCGAATCCACGTCCAAGGTAGCTGGTCAAAAAAGAAAGTGGCAACAGGTAGTCTCTGTAGCAAAAACTGTTTTCACTTTCACATTTTGTGTTGGTTTAAAACGGGCGTTCGTGTTGGACGCGAGTAGAGACCTGGTAGACTGATCGAAAAATTAGTTACACAGTCGAGTACGAGTTAACGCCGCTATTCCGCTTAAGTATTAAAGATATGTTTAACATGGCACCTCTACTTCGATATGGGCGAGGCTTTATCTGGCTATGTACACGGTTGACTTTGTTTTCTCTTGTACAAAAAATAGCGCGTGAGAGGTGCTAAAAATATTGTGGAAATTGTATTTATCGATTATGGTTCGAGGGATTGTTCTATAAGCGAGATTTCTCTTTGGATTCGTTTGGAAACAAAAACAAAAAAACAAATGAACAGTTTGAGTCGTTGAAGCTTCATTATAAGTGCATCAAGGGCACGAAGACGTTACATAGTATTAGTTAATCGTTCCTACGTTAGATTGAAGTAGTTAATTTTACTATTCACTCAATTCATCTCCCTTTAACTCGAGAACCTATTGCACGTGCTACTAACGATTTTTTTTGAATGAAAAAGTTAAGGGTGTCTGTTCAAATAAATTTTTTCAGATCTAATAGAAAAAAATTCCACTAATGAAATAAGAGAATTTGAAACGAAATAGGACCACTTGGTGGTTACAGTCATGAATAAAACAGATTTCGGTTTAAAAAAAAAATTAAATCTCACTAGGAGCGCTACTTGTCAACTCCTGAACGAAGGATTTAGCTGAGACACAGAGAATGACAGCGTTTCTTTTTGATGCCAAGACATTTCTCAATTCCCCTTTTCAGTGTGATCTGCAGTTAATCATGTTGAATTTAAATGTCTAAGGTGCTGCTCCTCTTTTGATGTCTTCTCAAAAAAGCAGCAGCACCTTAGACAGTATTTTTAGCTCTGCTACATTTTGAGACTTCCTCATACCGTCGGAGTTCTGCTACCTTCTTCAATTATTCGTAATTTCGATCTTGCATATATTGCTCTCATGTTATCCTGCCTTTTCTTGTTTCTGTCTTGACTCAATTATGTGAATACAAGGTAAGGATCTCAAAAAAAGCAAACGAATCTCCTACACAATTGATTCCTTCACAAATTCAGAACTTCCGAAGTTTTTCAAGCCTAGATTGGAAGTCACCTCTGATTTCTGATGGCATATACTCAACATACCTCAAAACTCATCTTACCCTTGACCCAAACTAACCCTTGAGCATTTATCGAACTCCATAACAGAGTTGAAATTGAAAAAAAGGAAAAAGAAATTACCCACATTGCCTTCTATTCAAGACGCATCGAAAGTCTACCTCCCTAAATTGATTGGCTCGTGATCCATACAAAAGACGAATACAAAGCACGGCTAAAAAAACCCAACGAAATATGACATCAGCTTACGATATCTACCACACGTACACACCACTCCAGGTACGTCACAGTCTTACATTATATACGTGGTAAATTACATGAGAAAAAAATTCACTCCACGTCGCGCCACTCCGCGACGGTCCGTCTGTTCCGAAGTAGGTCAGTCGTTCATATACGTGTTGATCTTTTATGACGGGATACACGTCTGTTTTCCTTCCTCTTTTTATAAGGTTTAAAAGTAAGTGAAAGTTGTTACCACTTTCGCTTGTATAATACGAACCTTCCTTCCGGGATTGAAGTCTTGTAACGAATTCGCTTCGTTAATTCTTACGAAAGTAGAAAAAGAAACGAATAATATCAGTTCCTGTTCCACCGAAAATAATCGCTCTTCGTCTCGACTGTTTAAACGTGAATCGACATACTGTAATTTACAGCGTAATATATTTTATACAGATGCCACTTTGCCGTAATAGACGTATTAAGTATACAATGAATTTATAACTGAGATACGCGCGTATTAGCGATGTAGCCGATTTATAAAAAATTTTCATTGCCACTTTAAATGCAATTTATTTTCTTTTACGTAATATCCATTATCTTCGTTAACTCGCGATAAACGCCAGAACGAAGACTCATTATGACAATTAATACTCTCAACCGAAATACCTTCATTTTAGATATTTTCGGGATTTACAGATCAAAGGAAAAAGACTAGGAAATCATATATCCAAGATTTGTTCGCGAAATTTCACAGAAGATTTTTGCAGATTCGCCGAGTTTGCGTGATTTTCCTCATAACAGAGATTCTCGTTGAATTACAAACATGCTTTAATGTTGTAGTTAGGAAATGGAAGTCAATGAGGTAACATGACCACACAGCTCTTCATTCAGTCCACATTCCTTCCATCGCTATGAGCTTGGGTATTACAAATAACGATGTATGATATATTAATATCGGTAGAAGAAATTTGTTTGTAATATTCAAGAGGTAGCAGAGCTAAAGTGATATCACAGATAAAAAATGACAGAACTTGGAAGATATCGAGCCACGTCTGGTGGAACGAAATACAAAACGAAACGCAAAACGAAATGCACTTTTTCCAAAAAAAAAAATTCTATAACGTTATGCGAAACGAAACGATTTTGTTTAGAAAAAAAGTAACGAAATGTGGAACGAAACGAAATATTTCATTTCGTTTCCGTTACTGTAATTTTAAACTTTTAAGTGATTTTTCTATTATTTTTCAACGAAATATATATAAAAGTTGATCTTTTGTTTTTTGTTTTACAAGATGAATTTACATGAATTTTTTGAAAAAAAAAAAAAACGAAACGAAATCATTTTAGTGAAAAAAGAAACAAAATTGGAAAAACCCACCGAAACGTTACGTGAAACGAATATCCAATGGAATAATTGACTATAAGATTAATAAGATTTTCATCATTTCATCAAATCACCTTCTCGCTGAGCTCGTCGTTAAATAAATTATTTTCTTCGAGTACTTAATTCAAACTTCAATATACCTAATGAGGCAATTGTAATCAGATACACACTCTTGACAAAAGGTCATAAAGGCTAGCGAAGCCATCGAGAGTAAAAATGGGCTTGGGGCAAATATTCTAGATCCTCTCCTCTATTTGTGCATCTTACTTATTAACTGAACGAAATAAGGAAACATAACCATATTATTGAATGGCTTGAAAATTCTTGGACTCTTTCAGGAATGTCGGGCCCCCAGCAAAGTGTCCCCTTGTCTCCCGACTTGACGGCAATAACAGTATTAATATACTCGTAGATGAACAACGAACATCGAATATGTATTTAAAATCGGAAATCTGCATTATTTAATTCTTCTGAAAAACTGAACTCTAATTTGAACAAACTTCTCAAAAATTATCTCGTATAAATCCCGGCGCACATCTAATTACAGTAATTCCACTCAAACTCTTCGCTGCAACAAATCGTACAACATTGATTTTGAAAATAACCAATCATACATCTTTCGATGTAATTACCAAGTAACATCATCAACATTTGAAAATTATCCCATCCATCAAATATGCCGGCTTGCAGACGAGAATAAAATTCCAACAAAAGAGAGGCACGGAGAGAAAACGTAGACAAAGAGGAAGAGAAGTACGGGTACAGAGAGCAGACAACGAAGCAGAGGAAGAAGACGAATAAAAAGTAGTACCTACTGAGAAAATAACAAGTTTCCACCACCATTTCAGGAAGTAATGCTCACGAACAAAGTGAAAGTGATTCTTTTCCTTAATTTATCACTACCTGGGTTGCTAATATAGGTACTTGTAATTCGTTTTGTTGCTTGCTTTTTTGTTCATCTTGCAATTCGCATCTTTTTTTACCACGATAATTCGCCGAGTCACTAGATTTTTGCATGTGACTCTTGATATGCCGAATTAAGCGTGACTCGAGTAGAATCGTGAGAATTATTGGCAACATGGCACTGTCTAGAAATGTTCATCGTAACGAGATGGCTAGAAATGGAGAAAATAAGGCGCGGTGGTATTTGAAGGAACAGAACCTGATTCTTTAAAAAGTTCAGGTTGTGAAATTTGAGAATTTTTAACTAGAATCAATGAATCATTTTCTTCTTCAATGTATTCCCCGTTTAAATTTTGAAATTTCATTTTCTACTTTAAAATTTCAGCAAGAACATATTGGTTCTCCATCTTTTGATCTTCAAGGTTCCTAAATTTAAAAAAAATTGAAGGATACCTCAAAATGTCATTGCAAATAAATCAAAGTATATCGATCGTGAAAACCTTCATAATTCTAAGGAAACCAACAATGGACTCAATGGTAAAGACTAAAAAAGGAATTCTCTGCACCAAAATCATTAGCAAAATTGACAAAAACTTTGGGGTTAAGATAACACCGAGTAAATGGCATTCCTCAACCAGTTATGCTACTTCTTCAACGAAGCAACTTGATGGGGTATTCCAACATCTAAAATTACAGACACCCTTCTCTAGCAAAATTATTGTCTTGAGTATACAGTAAAAATAATAAGAGTCACAAAAGGCAAGATTCAATTCGAAGAATTTTTAGTTCATCCAGTTGAGATGAATCTTCTTGAATTTTCTTAACAGGATCCAAAAGATCCAAGTAAATTACTCTTGTTGTGGTTTGTTTACACATCTGCAGAAAGCCTAATCAACTGGCACTTATGTTTGGTCAAGAAGAATTCAAAAAGTGAAAACAAGGCTTCCTTCGCGTACAGTATTTACGCATTCTTCTTGAAATTTTCAGTTATTAGTTATAGATCACACTTCTACATAATATGGTTCTTAGGCACATTTATAAAAGTCATGCATCTTGAACCAAACGTGTGTACCATAAGTACTCTTCAGTCAACTTTCAAGTTTCATGGTCGCGTTGATTGACCAAGTCATCAAAATATGTACAAATACATGTTTGGAAAGTTCTTTGAGAGTCCTCGTAGAAAAACTTTCTCAGTGCTCTCGTTTTTTTCGGGATGTCTAAAAACGCAGGGCAGAATAGGGCCAGTCATCAGTGATACCGACCACACCAGGAGGATCAGATTACAAGAGCGCCCTACTGCATGCATGTGCCATCAAGGACCAGGTTCTTGAAGAGGTTCTAGCCTTGAAAAGTAATAGCATTATTGCCATCAAAAATTCTGTGAACTTGAACAATGATGCGACATTTTTAATCTTTCGTATATTTGAATCGCAATGAAAAATCTTTCAAAACTTCCATCTGCTTCCATATTCAATGTTTTATGGTAGCAGAGCTAACACAGCAGTTATCTGTCAAAACTTCAATCTGCTTCCATATTCAATGTTTCATGGTAGCGGAGCTAATATAGCAGTTGAGTTGAAATCAAAGCGAGACTTTTTTTTCATTAAGTACTCAAAAAGCAATAATTAATTTTGTTCTTAAGTGAATCCAAGTTGAATATTACTGATTTTCCTGAATATTTTCACTTACAAAAAAGTGAAGAGATTGCTTTGCGTCTAAGCAGAGATCTCAACCTTCATGATAGAGTTTTTACTTGCAGCAGGAACAATAATTTAGAAAAAATTGAGCTTTCAGCTGTCTACGTTAAGGCTCTTGCTTGTTTTTTCCTTTGAACAATTGGCTTATGTGGCTTACAGCTTGACACATTCGACTACCTTGTAATTATGGATTCAGAATCTCTGAGGCATTCTTTTGTATCAACTTGAGCATGAATTTTACAATCAGTGAGACAGTTCTCTGAAAGTAATATCTCCAGGAAGACGCCCGGTCTCGGATTTAATGATAGAAATCCTTGCTTGACCAATTGTCCACACAGGGCTAATACTATGTCTCTTCTGTTTCTTTCCATTACCGGAACTTATATTTACAATATATTAAAAATACGTTTGTGGGATATTTACCATTAATAAACATTTGATGCTGCCTCCATAATTGTTGATACTGAGTCCATCTATTTGAGGCATCAGCCGCCGCAGCTGCGGCAGCCGGCGCGAACGAATGCAATTGATGTAGATGCTGTTGATGCACCGAATTGGTTTGCTGATAATCCATAACCAAACACTTGGCTTCATACATTTTCGTCAAGAGCTATTTATTCGATACGGATTATATTCGCACATACACATGCACACAAACATACACGTGCACACCCAAACCGCCGAATTGAATATCGAACAATTAAACTACGATCGAAGCAACGACCAACGAAAGAATCGACGATACTCCGAACGAAAAATACTTTTCCGAAATCAACGTAGACAAATCGATCACAATTATTTTCAACTTTTCTCTATTTTTAAGGCCTCAGGTAATCGAAATTTTTCATTGTAACGCGAAAGGCGAACGACGATTTGAAAAAAAAAATTCGACTTAAATCACGATCTATATGCTATGAGACTCCCAGCGTCGAGACTCTGGAATCTACCACACCGTAGATCGCTCACGTAAAAATCGCGTCCCTCGAAACGCTCGACACCTTACTGCCTGAATGCGATAATGCCTAGTGACACACTGAAATGCATCCCAATCGAGAGGCAAGAAAGAAAACGTACGCCAACCGCGTGATTTTCGTACGCTCCTCTCTACCGTACGACCTTCCTGCTAAGCAGATCCTTACCTATACTTCCCGTACGTCCCACCGATATCAGCTGTACTCGGAAATTCAAACCACTCTCACTCTTTATAAACGTCTATGTGTATTTCTTGCGTACCTACTCGTCGTTCGAGTGATAATTATCACAAAGTGAAATTACGTACGGCAGCGCTCTCTTCTACCTTCGTCATCCGATCCTACCCGTCGAGCCGTTCCGTAGAAATTCCACCAGACAAGGAAGTGATTCGTTTGATTCAATTGTCGTTTATACTCGCCGTTTCACTCCGAGTAACTCTAAGTACATGTATAACCTACTCTAAATACATACCCGTTCCCTTTTGTCTGAGGTTTTTTTTCCACATATTTTTTACATATATTCCTTCTTCCTCCTTATCATTCTTGTTCCTCTTTTTATGTACTAATTACGTTATTTTATTTCCCATTTAAATCGAGACAATAGCTACGAGTAGGAATCTTCCCAAAAGCGCGTAGTTATTTTATCTGCTAAAATTGCACCATTGAAAATTTTCCATATTTTTTTGCAAAGCAGTACCTAAGAAATATCGAAAACGATATTTACTGAAACTACGTTATCGTAAATTAGAAGTACATAATTTAATTAGAAACGTTTAATTAGCTGAGATTGTTTAAACACTCTCGATTGGTTGACCACTGAATAGGCAACTTTATTAACCTAATTTCAATTTTTACGGCAAACCGAGTAGGCATCATGTGCTACATTCTGCCATATTTATTGCATGTATCGTTTCAATAGAGGAACACTTGCGATAAGGGAAAGTTATATTTCGTCAAGGAACAGAACACAGAAAATTTATGGAAAGGGTGAAGAAAGGAGAAATTTTCCATAAAAATCAAATATAAATAGATGCTGTTAAACTAAATCATCATACGTTGCAGTGTTGGTTAGAAAATAATCTAAATTAAAATTCTTTTGATTCGCCGCTTCAAGATTCAAGTCCCATCATAAAGATGTTTTTAACTTCAATCTGCATCATTCTGCAAATTACCATCGATCTCAGAATGTTCTACCAAATTCCTATTTTGTACCGAAGGCTTTAAAATTTGAACCCAAGGAAGAAATACACAAATGGCCACATATAAGATGGTCGCCGACATGGAAACAATTAGTAAAAATATACCGATAGAGCTAAATATCGGTGGAAATAGGAAAACGTAGTATTTCGGTGACGATTTAGACGTTTCCTCTTCATCCTCTTTGCTTGATTCGTTTGTATTACTGAGGCAATGGGAGATCGACAGAAATGAATAAATTTGTATGAGCAGAAAATGAAATTTAATAAGATGCATCACAGTATGACGCTGATCGCTGAATTACTCAGATTAATGTTCATATTGAACGAATCATTTTAATCGTACTCACAACTGAAAATAAATTGCCTCGTTTTTGATAACGGATATCACTTTTTTTTCGATTTTAAAAGTGATTTATTTCGGTTCCGGGTACGGAGTTGATATTTTCACGTTTATATACGCAAACATTAATTTAAATTAGTCGTCATCGGTTCACCGAAACATTCATCGATTATACATTTGTAAAAAAAATTGAAATTTCAATCGCGCTAAATTAATATTCAATTGTGATAAGAAAGAGAAACAATAGAACTCGAGGAATGTATTCAAAGTTTCATTAGCTGCATATTTTCGAAACCCTCGGGGCGCGAATCACAGATAAAGTTCATGAATGAACGTGTTGGCCTATTGCGCTGAAACGAATTCCTACATTTATACAGTTTTTGGAAAACTTGAATAATCTCTTGAGCAAATGCGTTGAAATTCACCCTCATCATTTAAAAGAAACCTTATTATACGTAATACCTTTTCATCTATGTCTTTTACATCGAATATATTTAGAAGTCAGCTTGAAAATGAGTGAAAAAAATACCTACTCGTAGGTTTAACGTTACAAATCTTACAAAGGAAAACTTACAAATAACGCTAGCGTGTAGAAATTACATTTCTGAAGTATATTTGATATCTTTTCCTTGTACGTTGCCATGTACCTCACTTATTTGCAGCTTTTTATATTTATCTGTATTCAAAATACATGAACATACTATGTACCTAGTTACCTAGATAATGATTTCTCAACTATTTCGCTACCTCCAAGCGGCATTGCTTGGGTGATTTTTTGGGCATCGATATGGCATGGGCTAATTCAAGTAATAGATATATGGATTGTAGAGACACTTATTTCTACTTAATTACTTATGTACATAAGCATGCATTTTACACGAAGAAAAAAAAACCGAGGGCAATAACACCGGTTCAGCGATCATATTGCGATAATTGGATAACGATTATTTGATACTATTACCCAGCTAATACTCATCATATGTCGGCTACAGTGGCATTATTCCAACATATCTGTACCGACGACGATGAGCAGCCTTATAAAAAGTCTATATCAATAAAAAATCGGATTAGTGACTCCAACTACTTATTTATCTGGAGAAAAGAAAATCGAAGAAAATGGATGTACTCATTTGTACTATGCATAAACAACATTCTTGGCAATATTTTTTCAATTTTTCATTTAGAAATGTAAAACATATTTATTTAAATTTTTTAAAACATTTGATGCAATTATTTTGATTTTTCTTCTCATTCAGTCTATAATATCACATTCTGCACCACTGTTATATATACATCTTTATTCGAATACCAATATGACCAATAAAATCCATTTTGATACTGTGGAATATCAATCTGCGATTTACTATTATACGTAGTTCACTACGACGAAGTTGTAACCATGTCGTATTCGAACAGACAATATTATTTTATTTTATTGAAATTGAATGAGCAAATGTACAGTTGCTTCTTCGTGTAAAATCGATGTACATGAGTTGTAATTTAGTAGGTACCTCAAGTTTTAACCTAATGTTAATAAGAAATAATTAATAATAATAATAATAATAATAATAATAATAATTCGCTGACAGTGAAATTGTCACCGGAAAGCATGCATTTTCCACAAACAAGAAACTGGTTATTTTCATTATCTTCATTCATTAATTTTTCATATTCTCAGTATCTTTACATCATAATGTAATATTTGCGTATTACTCACCAATATTATTCTGACTCTCCTCGATAAATATTAAAAAACAATTCACAACTTGAAATTAATTTTTAAAAAATTACTAAAAAATTTAAAATTTAAAACTACCAGAAAAGAAAGAACCAAGAAAAATTTTAAAGCCAGGATAAAAACGATATTTTATATTTCGCTATCTGTCGTTGAAAAAAACAATCAATGTAATACCGGGTGGCCGATTGATCATGGGCTCCTTTGGAAAAATAAATAATTACATTTTTTTCGGTTTTATTGTAAAAATGACAATAATGACTTAAACAGTTTTAAATTGATAATCATTTTCTTCAATAAAAAATCAAATTTGGTCGTATCAATTCACTTTCAAATTGGAAAATTGTAATTTATTCAATGTTTTTAGAATTGATAAAGACTACATAAATTGCAATTTTTTAAATTGAGAATGGATTGATATGATCAAATTTGATTTTTTAATTAAGGAAATGATATCTAATTTAACATTATTTAAGTTATTACTGCCATTTTTACAACAAAACCGAAAAAAAACTAATTCATTTTCTCAGAGGGACGCACAATCAATCGGCCACCCGGTACAATTGAAAATTGGGTAACCCAGGCCATAGGCCAATTCATATCAATCAAGTCATTTAAAAATTTTTAATCACAGTAAAAATGTTTTATTTTGAATTATTTAAAGCTTATTTAAAATTTTCGCTACGTTTCAACGAGTGTAATTAATTATAAACATTGACTGAGGGTATTGAAACCGGCTAATGATACTTGTGAATTCATCCTCTTATGTACTTTCAATAAATGATTGATTTCAAATCTCTGAAATCATTGATAACAAATTTGTCTTGTAAAGTTATATTATTAAATATCCATTTGTAAACGAATAAAACCATGATTTTGAGAAATATATGGAAAATAAGTCATTCTACAAACGCTAGATGCTTTTCCACAAGCGCCGTTGTCAATAAAAAAGTTTCTGGAAAGTATTTCCCTACCAGAAATCGTTCAAATCCTTTGACATTTGAGATGGCTCATCCTCCTCAAGATATTGGTCACTCTAAATCTTGGAATTCGTGGAATACCTGTGAGTAATTAGTTGAATACGCATCTTATTTCGCGTATCGTACTTCTACGTTTTTTTTGCAGCTTCACTTCTCGAAGGGTTGCGTACCGGTGAGACGACTGTTGAAGATGAATTCATTAGAAGATTCATGAAAGGAACGTGGCATAATTTATTTCTTTCAGAAGTAATAATTAAACGTCAGCACAACGTAATAAGAATATCCGGTATCATTTATCAAGGAATAACTCAACGTAAAATGTATTTTTTAATCGGTTATACCGAAGAATTACTTAGTTACTGGTTACAGTGTCCAGTTAAACTTGAATTTCAAACCGTCAGCGATAGAAAATCTGTTATATATAAGTACATTTGAATATTTCTCGTTTTTTTCTTGTTTTTTCAATAAATTGTTGTAGCGTTTACGATTTTGTATTATTTTTGTTACGTTAAAGTAAAAGGGAAAATGTTTAAAGTACATGTTCATGCGCGACTTTTAAATTCGCTCCTTGAATTAACCACTTTTAGTTAATTTTCTACGATAAAGAATTACCTAGCAAATTATAATTCAATTTCTGTTGTCAGCAACAACTCGATACCCATCATATCGCATTTACTTTTCAAATATTAAAATTCAAATTATCAAGATGAGTTTCCCAATAACCTTAGAAAAATTACGCGCTCAACTCCTAGACAAAATTCCAGTATCTACTAAATCCGAGTCTTCAAATTTCGCTAAATCACGATCACAATCAAAACTTCACAATTCTCCTCAAGAAAATCGCCGCCACTGCTCAGTATCGTATTCCGCCGATGGTGAAAATTTCGCCGTAGAAATGGCTCGCTCAGCGGATTCCAAATTGTCAATAGACTTATCAAAATTTAACGAATATCCGTCGTCAGCTCGAAGTGTATCGTCAAAAGGAGACAGCTATGATTTTACGCAAATCAAACCAACTTATACGAGTAATGTTAGATGTAAATTAGCACGTAATCAACCGATACCTTCGCATTATTATAACGAACATATGGAGCGGTTTGGTAAACCTCCTTTTGTTTGGGGTATAAAGAAACCTTCGAGTAAATCGAGAAAAAATAACGCCAGATTTGAATATACTAGTTGAAAATTATTTATGGAATAGTTCTACATTTACACATTAAATTTCTTGTTAAAAATTGTTAAAATTAAATGATCCGAACTCAATCGAATTTTCAATTCTAATTATCCAGAATCAGCAATACGTTGAAAAATTCGAAAAACTTGAATTAGGAACTGAACTCTTGAGGTATATTGTATTTATCCCTATTAGGAATATGTTCTGGAATATATTGAATCAACCACTCCGGTTCTATTCTGCTCACATTCTTCATATATAATTCGTTACTTTCAACTAATTCAGAATATATAACACAGTATGGTGAAGTTCTTCGTACCGCCGAAGATGGATGAATTTTGGCTCGCTGTTTCGAAAGAACCTAGAAAAAACATTAAAAATAAATAATACCCACTGAAACTAGGGGGAAAAATACATCCAACTCACAGTTAGGTAACTTTTATCGGACTGACGCACAGCGACATTTTTAAATAAACCTGCGATGAGGCATTTTCTGACATCAGGAGAACCCTCAATAGATTCTTCATCAAACGAAGAGGAAACGGTCATTTTAAACATATCACAATAACTTTTCAGTTGTTTTCTTATATGCTGAGCGAACTCTAGAGATCGATAATTTAAATAATTCTCTCTGCACCATCCCTAAAGAAGCAAACAATATAATCAGCGTTCAGTAAACATGGGTTTTCTACTGATACAAACCATCAAATTTCGAAATACTCACTTTTTTATTTTTAGCTCTTCTGAATAATCGTAAAATATTCATCATCGTTATATGATCGCCTTCCCCAGAAGAATAGTTGTTTCTAATGTCTAAAAGTTCTTCGGTAGGCGAATCCATATAAATGAAAATATTGTCGGTTGATAGCATAGCTATAATATCTAGGATTTCTGATCTAAAATATGAGAATGAAATTAAAATATGTCGAGTTGGCCGCCAAAAAAACAAAAACCGATCGAACGTACACGCTTTCAAATTTTCCCGCATTCAGTAACATCTTAGCGTATTTAGGATCGAGAGGTAAATGCGCCATTTTCTTGCCAATGTCTGTCAAAGTTGTAGGATCGTGCCTCAGTACAGCCTCTAAATCTTGCAACTCCTGTATCGCCTCGTCCAAAAGCTAATTGCGAAAATTTGCATGAGTAACGAAAAAAAAATCAAATTACATTATTAGTACTTACAGCTGCGTCAGGTTTATCAAGAAAATCGAATGTACGTGGATCTTTGCCCATTGCTAATAAAGTAAGACTGACTGATGATAAATTACAACGATTTATTTCGGGAATTGTTGACTGTCTCATATTTTCCCATTGCTGAAATTTTTTACGGTTAGCTTACATTTCACGAATCATAAAATGATATTTCTTACTTTTTCGGAATAAATTCGAAAACAAACACCATCGCATACTCTACCAGCACGACCTGAGCGCTGTAGAGCTTGTTCTCTTGATACGGTAACTACTTTTAAAACATCGATTCCTGTAACTGGATTATGAAATCTAAGAGAAAATCAAAATTATAATTTGACTGATCCGATGAAATACGATGATTTTAAACTTTACCTCATTTTAACTTTACCACTATCGATAACGTATTTAATGCCTGGTATGGTAATCGAAGTTTCAGCTATATTTGTACTAATTATAATATTTCTCGTTCCGTTAGCGGATTTCCGAAGGATTTCATCGTGATGTTTACTATCTAAAGCAGCATATAAAGGGTAAACGTTTACAGGAGGTCCTTTGCAATCACGATCCTGTACAAGTGCAACGTACATAGTTAAGTTTCTAATATCGCGCTAGAATAACAATTCACTTACTTTGGCGATTCTCCGGGTATTCCTCACCATTTTGTCTATTTCTTCTTGACCAGTCATAAAAACTAAAATATCTTCGCTGAAATAACGAATGAAATGAATATCGAGTACATTATACGAACATATCAAATTAAATTAATTACTTCGCGGGTGCTGTTTGATGAACATTGAAAATTGTTCTTAAAACAGTAATGAAATAGTCCTCAACGTCTTCGACAGTATGCTTAGTGTCTATTTGGAAATTCCTTCCATCCATGAATACAACAGGAGCGTTGTTAAAGTATTCTTTAAAATGATCCGCATCCAAAGCTGCCGACATGATGATAATCTAAACAAAATTAGAAATTAAAAAAGCATGTTGAAATGAGACTAATTCGAAATTTAACTTACTTTTAGAGGAGTTAGATTCCGCTGTTTACGAATTTTCTGAGCTGTTTTCACAATACCAAAAAGTATATCGGTGTTAACAGTTCTTTCGTGAGCTTCATCCAATATCACAATGTTATAATTTGAAAGTAATTCGTCTGAAGAGTAATAACGCAATAGAATCAACATCACGGAATACTGAGAGAAATAAAAACTCTGTAAAAACTAACCATCAATCGCTTCACGTAACAATATACCATCGGTAGCGAATGTTATAACGGTTCGTGGTCCGGTGTTTTTTTGAAAACGTATCTTAAATCCGACTGTTTGACCAACTTGTTCGCCCATTTCTTCGGCCACTCGTTTCGCTACACTGACAGCTGCAATCCTTCTAGGCTAAAATGAAAATTATTTTAATATTGAAATATCGCGGAGAAAACATCACTGGTTGACTTACCTGCGTCACAACCACACTGCCACCATTGAGGAGATTGCTACGAAATAAATATTGTGGAAGCTGGGTGGTCTTGCCGCAGCCTGTTTCGCCGAGAATAATCACAGTTTCATTTCGTCTGATGTATCGAAGAAGTCTATAAAGTTCAATAGTTTTTTAACAAAAAATCTACGTTCGAAACGTTTACGTCGACGAAACGTACTCTTTTTTCACCAGACGTATGGGCAAAACGTCTGCTTCTTTTTGAGGTTGGTTACATTGAGATTGGATATCTTTACGTTTACGCTTTATGCCTTTGCTTTGTTCATTTGTATTCGGAGGAGGCTTCATATTTATGTATATGCTATCGACTTACCAATTACATATATTTTTGTGAAGTATTCAACAATTATTTATTAAGAATGAACGTCAAGTATAAAAACAAGCAAACATAAGAAAAAATAGAACACAGTGAGAAAGTTACAAATCCTCTTGGCTAATCAATCACCATTATTGATTTACTGGATTATAAAGTCCGCTCCAGCACTTCGCACGTGTTTTTGTTATTGTGATTATAATTCCAGCTGGAATTTTAAGAATGTTGGTGTGTGATGGAATTTCAGCGAAAACTTTCATCGTTTATTCAACTACAGCGCTAGTAGATTTCAACAGTTTTTATAAAAATTGAAATTACGAGTAATTTACCGTCATCAGACAGCGTCATCTGGTGACGAAAGTTTTTCCGTTTAATTTTTGTGAAATCATCAGGCCATTTTGTTTAACGGTTAATTACAATTTTCTAGGTTTGCAAAATATTCACAAATTTTCGTGTATGTTTTTAGAAATTTAGTAATTCTACGAATTTGTATACGTCGTAACAATTTTTTCGTGATTAAAATATTTCTACGTTGTGTTCGTTCATTATTGCACGTTTAAATTAAATTTCTCGAGACCACAATATCACACGATCTTCGCATCGAATCGAAACGCATTTCAAAGTTTAGAATGTTCACTCTTGATTCAAGTAAGTTTTCCTCGAGTTGACCTTATAACACGATAAAATATTTATAATCGTTTAATACACCCTGTATCGATCATGGTGCTACTTTATTTCGGAATAGCTACATTCTTAGATAAGTTCACTTCTAAAATATGCTGCAAAATAAGTCGAGGCCTTTGACAACGTACAAAAGTTTATCAATGGGTTATTACGAAATGTAACAAATAACGAAATGTCGTTTAATTATGTGGAATGCTGTTCAAAAATTTCACATTTGAGCTTAAATTCGTATTATATTTTACGTTACGTGATCTCATAACGTCGTAACTAGTTCATTATAATAAGAGAAAGTAGCTAATTATTGGATGACATTCATTATACTCGAGATGTTTCAGTTATTGTATGGTGAAAACAATTGAAAACTACAAAAATGTCGAATTTTGGATCGTTGCTCGAAGAAGTGAATTACTGGAGAAATAGATGCGAAGAAACCGAACGTGATTTTGAAGAATTCCAGCAAAGTTCGCATATGATAGAGAAAGAATTAGAACTATCACTGGAACAAGCAGAGAAAGCTAATAAAGAATTAAAAACCAGAAATAATCATTTACAATTGGAAAATGAAACTCTTAAGGTAAGTTTTCATTGAATATCGTGATAAAAACAACTTAATAATTTTGTGGTTCATTACAGAAAAATTTTCAACAAGAACGCGATGAACTTGTAAAACAATTAGCAGAATTGCAAGAAGAAAGTAAAAGGTGTCATACTCGGGAAGAAGATTACGTAAAATATATTCGCGTTTTAGAACAGAAAAACGATGATTTAGAACGATCCCAAAGGTACGTTTGGTGATTAACACGAACTCCGGAGATTTAGTAATCTCTTAACGAGTACTCTATCGGTTATAGAGTAACGTACGAATCTTTAGCGGAATTCGAATTAAAATTAAATTCGGCCATCGAAAGAAATGTATTATTAGAATCGGAATTAGACGAAAAGGAGAACTTGAAAGCTACAGTTCAGCGGCTCAAAGATGAAACTCGAGGTAAGCCTAACACATACAATTACCCTTCGATGTTTCTTGATACTACCCCTTCCATAGATTTAAGACAAGAGATACAAGTACGCGAAAAAGAACTCCGCCCTGATAACGATAAAGCGACGGCGACTCGTCGATGCAGCAGTTTCCGCGTATCGAGTTCAACTCCTCCAAATGATGTTCCAAGCAAAAGAACGCCTCTGAGTAGTGATCCATCTAAACCTCATACTCATATCAAAAGTAAGCGAACTAAACGCTTGGCACTTAATTGCTTATCCGGAGCACATAAGAAATAATTTCAAAATGCATGAACGTTGTAGTTATGCATGTGCCTTTTCCTTGTTGATTATTTAATCTAAGTACATATTTAGTGTGTTTTTCTAATGCTTAAGCTATTCCTCAAGTTGTAGTTAAATCCCTCCATTATTTTTTTTAAGGTTCAAAACTAATGTACTGCAATTTTATAAATATAGCGTTTTTCGGTTTAGGTTTTTTCAATTTACGCGTTTAACAAAGCTTTTTTAAAACTAATTGGCTAATTGGTAAAGCTACGCTGATAATGTTTAATAATGCGTATATTTTTCAAAGATGGTATCAATAGGTAGAAGTAAATTCGTTATCGGTTTTTATTTGTAAAATCTCTTCGAAGACGCATTTTCAAGATTTCAACCGAAACTAAAGAAGTAATCGATTAAGTTAATATCGATCGTTTTTCAAATTAAACCTCTGAATTATTTCACGAATATTGAACGATTTGACAACACTGGTTTTTTATTATTTTTTTTACGAAAAATTTTCAGGGGAATTAAATTTCAATAAGAATTGTCCAGAATCACGTAATCAGTTTGGATTTACCGTAAATGTGTAAATGACAAGAATAAAGATCCGCAGAAGATCAAATTTAAATTGCCATTTATAGTTCGATTGTTCTTCAGTTTTACGAAATGCTGATTCACATAGTTCAAATCGTTTACAAATGATAATGAAATTATAAACATGGAATAAATAGTATAATTGGAATGCTTTCGATAATTAATCACCTTCAAAATGTAGGCAGCGTTGTTTGTGGAGCAAGAAAAATACTCAAAATTACTTGCAACTCGAAAATTAATTTACTATTATTACTTTTTGAATAAATTACGAGCTTTTGTGAATCCTTCGCCGTAGAATACAGTTTAGCAAGTTTACCTGATTTAAATTAGTAAAGTTATGTTTTAAACAACAGGTCTTGCTACTTATAACGATTCCGGATTGTGTATTACTTGTTGTAAGTATCTGGTACCTATATCAGATTAGCGATAATTAAGATATACCTAATTAATTACCTACTTTATATTAACTTTGTATATATTCGTACAAACTAATTATTGCTATAAAAATATACTAGATGTTACAATTAATCCGTTAAAATACAATATATGAGCTTCGGGGTACGTAACATTGAAAATTGTAAATAAGGTTATGGTGAATCGAACCCGGAATCCGCGTATTATTATAAAATCGACGAGGTTACCTAAGTTTATTATTCTGTCCCTAGGTCTATCCAGTGGACATTCTGTATTGACGACACCAACACGAGTTTCAGCAATGAATATCGTTGGCGATTTGTTGAGAAAAGTTGGCGTAAGTATAATTCAACTCATATCGGTGAATAAATCGTTCTAAAAAAGTTAACGGAATGCGAATTGTTCTGTGAATTTTTTCATTAAAAAAGTTATCTCGTTAGTGTACTAACTCCTAATACGAATTGAAGGGGGGTTGGGGCACGGAAGAATGTATTTTGCTTGTGATGTGATCGGTTACTATGTATCTTTTTCAGAAAACTCTTCTTATCGCGTTATTGGTGTTTGTGAAACTTGTGCACCAGAAATCGCTGTAAAGTGACACAGCATCCTTTTGCAGTACATTCCCCTTCTTGATGTTTCTCGTATAATTAGCCCAAAATTATTTCTGTTTTCTTTGGATTCGCGATTAGGTTTATAGTTTTCTTTCTCTGTTTCAATTTACCAAAACTACCTAGAGTATTTGTTTGCGAATGAAATCGAAAATAATTTCGAATTTTATTGTCAAAAGCGTAGGAAAAGATAATTAAGAATCGGCATTTAATAGAAAAGCCAAACAAGACACTCGAAAATCGTTTATCGTCGGTATTCACGATTTAGCATTGGCTACACTGATTAGAGCAACGAAGAGCTTCATTAGCTTTCGCTTATTATTTATTTATTTTTTTCCAAGTTAGAATATTGTTTTATACATGTTTTTTTCTTTTTTTTTTCTCTTATTATACGCAATTTTTGGCTGCGGACGCGCTTGCGAAATGGTTTTTTATTGGTACACAGCTTGAGAAATGGTTGTGCTCCGAATGTTCCCGAATCAAGTGCATTTGCCCCACCGCTCGAAAACCATTTCCATTGCCTACTCCTATCACTAAAAGAAAATTCTGACTGTCCTGCATTCCATGTTTCCTTAATTTTTATTTTTTATTTATTTTTCGTTTTAACCAGTAACTCGAATAACTTTTTGTAATTTGGTAATTTTTTTCTTTCACAAAACGCATGTTTCTTTTCAGTATTTTATTTTTTATTATTTGTAAGCTTTGTTTTATTGTTTTATTGTTTTAATTGTTGGCTGAATTAAGAAGCTAGGTTAGCTTTTTTGTTCTTAGAACTTGCGAAGTTGTATGCGGTTTTTCATTTCGCGATGTCTTCCATTTGTTAAGAATTTTACGATCAAAATGGTGAAGTGCTTTGGTTGGATTTAATCTAAGCGCAAGTAAAAAACCGACGTTCATGCTACGTTACTTTTCCATTATCTTCGAAGTTTTGTTTCATAATAATTCCTTCAAAAGACCTGTAACTTCTAAAAGAAATCTAAAATTTTACCAACGAAAACATTTCCTATTCGGGCGTGAAACCGAAGATAATCGAAAATAGCCGAATGTCGATGACGTAATTCCGAAAGCTTTGTTATTGCGTTTTTGCCAAAATTTCGTAAATTTTTGTATAAAATGTTGAAAAATCGTGGCATATTGGTCGATAAACGATTTGCCAAGAAAATCTATAGCATTTGTTAGTCAATCAAAAATTGTAAATATTATGTAGTTAAAACTCGAAAATGAAGGTTGTTCGTTAATGCGCGACATTTTACGATTTGCTAGTCAATAATATTCATTTCGTAAATTTCCAATCGTATTGGAATAATTACAAAGCATTTTATTTTGCCTTATTTCGCTCATCATCCTTTATACAATATTTTTATAGTCGTTATAAATGTTTACTAGTCGATAGATTATTATTTAGTTTACATTTCGCTCGAATCCGATGAAATAAACCGCAAAGTATACAAGAACACTTGACGCTGTTTGAACTTCATGGATCGATTCGATGAAATTAATTTATCATACAAGTAATTACTTATTTGTGTATTGTAACAAAAGTATTATGTAGTATTTTTGTGTAACCCAGTCTCGATACTCGCTAATGTCAACATTAGATATAATTTTTTGTACGAATATTTATAAGTATGTTTAATTTAATGATTTCTCTTAATTGCTGTGTATCCTTCGGCGAGAGTGGTGGGGAGGAGGCTTAAAATCCGAAGACGCTTTGATACACCAAAGGTCCGTTGATTTTTTTACTTTATTTTTATTATCGTTGTATTTTTTTTCTTGGTGTTGGATCAGATGAGTAGCAGACGCGATTTTGGGCTTTGTTTTATGTTCTCAATGGGATAATCTAAGCTGATAAGCTTTATAATAGCGAATTTTTCGATAGTAAATGTTTACCTAAGCATGGAATCGCCATTATTGCTGTTTCTGTTTGCATGCGTTTCTTCTTAGAATATTTTCGTAGTTCTTTATTATGAAGAGAATCGATAGTTCGATGGTGTAAACGCGTATTTTAGTTTTAAGAAGCGGAAATTAGTTCTTTGGTGTACTTCGAGAAAAATATACGAAAATATGTTAAGAATTCAGATGTTATTCGACCCTAATGCATGTCGCCATTTTTACAAGCGAATTACTAGATACCGAATGATTCTTGGTATCGGCTTTTTAGATGCTTTATTTTCTTTATTGTTTGCACGAATCTGTTTTCGAACAGAATTTCTGTTTTAGTGTTTGCGAAATGAGAATTTGCGCTTTATAAAGAGCAGAATTTATCTATGACGTTTTTAAATATTTTCCAGTCAAAACGTACTGCAAAGTTCGATGCATCTTTTTCGCTTCGTATGCGTTGAATTTATCATTTCTTTTCTATCGGCTGCCATGATCTGTTCATAATATTCAATTTAGCTTGTGTATCTTAATTGTTTTAAATAATTTGAAGAATTTTAATACAAATACTTTTTATAGGCGTTAGAATCGAAACTGGCAAGTTGTCGTATGTCTCCAGCTGATAATTCGCGGGAATCCTTTCGGTAAGTTGGTACCTAATCTACATAATATAAAATGGTAGCAGTTTTCTTTAATTTCGTCAAATTTTTGACTTAGTAAATTATTGATAATTATCGTAAATACGGAAAGTTAAACCTCAGCCAAAAGGTCGAGAAAATGTTTATAACATCAATTACGATTGAGAGTTATTTTGAATAAAAAAAAAAGTGTGCGGTAGCGAGCGTTGCGAAGCAATGAAGGAGGTTGGTAGCGAAGTTATTTTGATTATAATGAATGTTACGGCGAGCTAGAATAAATCGTAGTCGAGGTTCTGTGCATTTAAAATATCTGCTTATCGAAAATTCGGATCTTTGAAGTCTTCTGAGAAACAATAGAAAACCCCAAAAAGTTTATCTGAATTACCTACTTGTGTGTTATATACGAATTTGAGTATCATTGATTTCTTCGTTTTTGTCGATTTTAATTTTTATAAATATTATTATGCGCAGAGGACGAAGCAGACTTAACAGGGGTGTTTCGACGCCATCAATTCATAACTTGGTACGTTCCTAAAATTAACATGTTGATGTTCACTGATAATCGTCACGTGAGGATAAATGCTGCGCGTATTATCGAGGAAAATTATTATGTTATTGTATTGTAGATTCTTTTTATTTTTTTTTATTTTTCGTTTTGTTGATTATTTCTTGACTCGGGAGTAATTATTACAATTGCCTAAGTATGTTTCCAAAACAAATAATAGGGTTTTCATTGTACCTTACCTATACCCAGTTTTTTTTAACGATTTAACAAAATGTGAACGATGTTATTGATATGCACAAATTAAATTTTTCTTTTTTGTTATCGTATTCGTGAATTGTAGACGCGAGAATATTGAATTTTATTATTTTTCCTTTTTTTGTATTAAAATATATAGTTTTTATTTGTAATATATTTCTTCTGTTGTTAATGCGAATAAGATATGGACGTTTCTCTAGTCTGTATCGCGTACGAAGTGATTCCGCGTTGTAATTACTAAAAGTAACAAATTTCTAATTAGCGTATCTTATTCGTAATTTAAATTTATGTAATGAAAACCCTGAATAGATTAACGCTTTTTCATTTCATTGGTTATAGAATGCAATGCGATTTATTTTGTTAGATTCATTTTTATTCGAGGGTGTTGTTGCAAGAAATTTTAATTCTCGCTTATCAATTTTTTTTTCTTTTTATTTTTTAATTCTTTTTTACGAAGTTAAAAATATAGGTGCAATAGTGTATTTTTTATTTTGTTCCTGTATGTTTACGTTGTGAACACGCTGCAAATAAATTAATTAATGAGATTAGATTTTTTCATTAGGCAGATTGATTAAATACGAAAAAAACTAAAAAGTAACGTAAATATTTAAATATCACGTTTCAGAGCGTAGGACAAGTTGATTGTAGAAAATGAATTTCCTTTGGAAGTAATATCGAACCTATTTTATTGTTATGATGATGAAAGTGGGGATAAGATTTATTCTCATGTACGTAGTCGTTATTTGCATTTCGAAGAATTTCTCCTTGAGAAAGAAAGTGATCAAAATTATTAAAAAGACAGTAGATCTGATTCCTAATAGAATTTCATTTGATTTCATAATCAGATTACGATAATTGTTGCATCAGTGTATGGTTGGAGCTATTCGTAAAATATGGAATTCATTTTAATCAGTGAACCGTGAAAATAAACAGTATGGTAAATTATTAGCGTAAAATATAGAGCTTGATAGCGCGCATATTACAGATTACTATTATAATACTGTGGCCAGAATAACTTCGCTGTTTTTTTCGTTTAAATTGCGTTATTAAATTATTTATATATCAAGTGCAAGGACAATATGGAAAATTTACCTGAAAGCATAATTTTCACGCGTTACGCTTCCGCTGATTCTGTATAGCTGTTTTGGATGCTATCATGTTTTCTTTTTCAATGACCATACTACGTGCTCTGTTTACTTATAGCGAGTAAATTCGCGATGGAAACTGCGTTCTGCAGATTTTACAGGTCGAAGTTATTTGAGAAAAAATCAATGCTGATTAGTCGAGTGTTTGGTTAAATCATGTGAAATTGGAACTGTCTGGTCACCTGTAATTAACGAAAAAATGACGTTTGAAAAAATTGATTAGTTTGTAGTTGGGTTTTCGATAATTAATACGTTGGGTGACGTAGAGCACGAGTATCATCGACGAATCATTTTACCATAGCTATAAAAATGTCTTGAAATTAATAACTCTTTTGTTCTTATATAAATTGGGTTACTATTTCTCACGATCTATTTGTACGCGTCCATTTATAACATGATGACATACGGTAACATAATAGTAGACATCGATGAATGGCGAAGATTTACTGTTACAATAATATATAATAACGATAATAAAGTCTTATTGATAGGTTATCGTGTGACGGACGTGTTCTACACGTTTACGTTGCGCCACCCTTGTATGAAGGACGATCACGATCCGTTATTTGGGATCTAAATTAAATAACGTAATTATCTGTGATTAGGGTTAAGTGTCGTAGCATGGGTTTAAACGGTCCGATTATTGGTTTTCTTGAATCATAATTATTATTCGAATTAAATGAGTGAAATTCTGCAGTGGGTGGTGGGCAGATTTTATCGCTAATTTTTCTAATTTACTTCAAGATGTACTGGAGATGAGCAAGAGTGTGGAATTCGCTCAAGTGAAGCTCCTTATCTCAGTAGGAGTATTGGGATAACTATTACCTGAAAAAAATCACTTTCACTTGATAAGAAATGTTTCGAGTACTTAGCTACTTACAATAAGCTTTTAATAATTTTCTATCGAAAGATCGAGTTTCACGCTTCCAGCTAAGTCATAAAATTAATCATAGATGATAGATTAAATTTTCGTCATTTTCGTTAAATCTAAAAGTGTTCGTGTAAGTTCGGGTATGTTCGGATGTTGTCGTTTGTTGATGTCTAATCGTCTATTTGATTTCAGTTTTGATTAATTATCTTTTCATGATATTTGCCAAAAGAAATATCGTACTTTTGACTATTTGAGTTCATTAGTAATCAAAAATCAGCGTTACGATAGACTTAAAGGGATGAACCATTAAGTAGCTCGTAAGAGAAGCTTATAACAACCGAAAATCAGCTCAAGTATCAGTAAGTACAAATACATTGATAATTTTTTTATTTTAGATTTGTTCATATTACAAACGAAATAATCATATTTTGATTTCTCGTTTCATTAACTCTTTGGCAATGACCACATATAAAAATGTATTGACGAAATAATTTACCATTTCAACAGGCTTAGTACTTGACTCAAGCCAACCTTTGCGTATACACGTTATACATATTCAATTATTTCAATGCGGTTGAAAGGGAAACTCGGAGCTATTTTTAATTACGTCGAACATGGTTGGCTCGCGTTCGTGTTGACCAAGTTAATAATCGGTTTCGTGAAAACGGAAGCCAAATTTTAGTAAATTTCTAACACGTTCTTGGTCCGAAGACGGAGAAAATGGTAATGTAAATGTAAAACCTCGGTACGTGCTTGTACCGTATTATAATTTTCTTGTTAACAATATTAACAAGCCGCAGAGTGGCTTTTAATGTCGCCGTCGTGAATAGTAGGAATTAAAAGCAACAGGCGGTAATATTTAATCACCCAGCGAACGAAACGATCGTAATTATTGAAATAGATTTGTATTAGTGAAAGCAATAACTTGGTTATCATCGGGTTCATTATCCGTAATACTCGATGTTTACATAGGTGTCTAGTGTCTAGTCTACTAGTTTTCTGTAATATCCTACCAGTTGTCGATGCTCAGCAAGGTGCACGATGCCCGAGCTCGTCGAATCTTCAGTATCTGAGTTAACGCGAAACCGTATTCACGTGTTCGTTGGCGTACCATCGTTGATGCGCGCGTGCTACGTAATTTTTACGTAAAGTAATGCAATTCTCGAAATTACTGCGCGTATGATGGTGATTTCGTAATTAAAAATTAAAATAATATAAAATCAAAAAAATGTAATATTGCGAAGTGTTTTTTTCAAATTTATTTACGTGATGGCTAAAATTCCAGATAAACGATTTGGTCCGGTACCAATTAAAGTGAAACGAGATGAATTTGAAACTGATTTTGTGGCAAAATCACCACCCAAACGAAGACCTAGGCCACTTCCTCCAAAAATTGATCCATGTGTAGATGATGATCTAGATGGAGGATTTCCTATTATCAAAGCCAGCGAAGGTCCTACGATAGTTACTTTCGGCGGGATTCAATTAGTCGCCGGTATATTGATGATTGCGTTTGGTATTTTGACCATGTTACACGAAGCTTCCATGTCGAGTGTGGGAGCTGGTTTATGGGGTGGTGCGATGGGAGCTGCGAATGGATTCGTCGGAATTATCGCTGGATTTAGGGGATGTTACCAATCAACTGATAGAATTTCTCCGTTAGCTATTACTGTGTATTTGGCGTTAAGTTTGGTGGCCATAGGAGTCAGTAATTTAGCGTTGGTTTTAACAGCTACCGGATTGTTGAGAGATTCTCAAAGACCGGATTACTTTTTACCGTTGAAGCAGGTAAATAATTTTGGTTTTGAATATATTTCACGAGTTTCGAAGTGTAATTAACGTTATTTGAAAAAATCTACTAAAACAGTTTCGGTACTTAAGTACTTATATCAAGCTGTAGCGTTTTATTTCGTGCATCATTATACAGGAAGATTACGGCTTAATTCAAATCGAAGATTCCGGCAGGACGAACTGGGCGCCAGTATTGGCTAACGTTGGTTTACTAATAATCACAGCGGTCGAATGTCTTGCGACAATAGCGGCGGCTTTTCGTTGTTATTGGTACGTTTGTCGATGTCGCCGCAGAAAGCCATCTCTAATAGACCACTCAAGTGCCAAAAACAATCTACCATTCAGATACGATTCGCCTGACATTACAACAGCGTCCTACTGTAGCTCTAGCAGAAGTCGACAAAAATTAGTCAGACGCTGGCTCGGACAACAGACAGTTAATCCTCCGAGATCTTCAGTGCCATTTGCTCCGTCCTACGGCCCAGTTCCTCCATACTATACGGTAAGCGTATTTTGAAAATATTTTACCACCTATCGTCATCTCCTGCCGTGTCCGATGAAAAGGAAATTAAAACAGATAAGGTCTAGTAAAGCGGCTAATTGAGCGTTTTAAATTTCGACCTGGCGAATATCGTGAAAAATAACTTACCGTCTCATGTGTCAACCGTTTGCCCGCGTTGCCGTATAAATATGGCCCATATAAATAATGAGTTTTTAATAAGGTCATACAAAGAATGAGATATTCGTATATATATCGCGTTGAATCGTATTGTTGACTTATTTCACGCTTCCGAGTACAAATTGATTTTATACGTTCCGTTAACAGATCTCAATTAGTTTTCAGATGATTAAAAAGTTCTGTGTGTCGGTATCATTTAATGTCGTTTGTAACTCTTCTGCAACAATATCCACTGTTTTTTCTTCAATATTTTGTCGCGTAAATGTATTACTTACTCGTAATTATAAAACATAACCTTTTGGGTTATTCTCATCTTCGCTCTGTCACCGGATGAAGCGGAAAATCTCACATTTATCAAATCCGCGATGAGAAATATTGTCAAAATCTCAAGATACGTTCACCTTTGACTTATCGTTACACCTGGAGTTCAACTTGTGATAAATTGAATGAAAATTCGTTTTTAAATATTTTCACCGAAATTAGTATCGCGGAAATGTCTATTACTTCCGACGAAAAAATTATATCCGCGAAGTTTACGTCGCGTCGCGTCGGGTCAAGTGGTCAGATTTCATCGATGTACGAGTATTTAGTTCGTTTCCCCTAAATTTTAATAATCCGAGAAATTTCAGTATTTCAAGGATTTGTGTGCAATTTGATTCTTTAAAAAAACATATTGTAATTCACTTGATCGAAATATTCGCATTTGCTGCAAAGTCAATCGTAATACTCAAAATTCTTCAAGAACATTATTTTGATTACATGTCTCGTAAATTGGATTTATTGCCTTTTGATTATCGTAATTACAATCTTTTCAGTTTTGATTACTTTCGTTGTCACCGGAAGAAATTTTTTAATTCGTCAAATTATTCATGATATGCAGATCATTCAACTTTGACTCAACTCAAAGTTCAAGGTTGAAATGTTGAATATTGACAACTTTTTTGTTCGTACGCTAAAGACATACTTTGGAAAATATGAAGATAATAAGGAAAGTTTAAATAACTTCTCTGAAAAGTGTGATCAACTTGTTAGTTATCTTTATTTATCACTGATCGGAAACTCAGAAAATTAGAAACGGAGTCCTTTCAGGACTTTTATTAATCATTCCATTATTTCGTGTTTCCAATTCCAATATTTCAAAAATAGTGAATAAGTAACGAGATTTTTATTCATATTTTTCAAAAAATATAAAAGAAAAAAATCTGAATTTATCAATAATTTTTGTACACCCGAGTGAACCCGAAATGTGCCGAATATTTCCGATCGTGTCTAAATCCCAAAAGAGCATATTTGTAAACCGCACCGGTGAATGTACACGACGCGAAATTCGGGCACCTGATCGGCTAGCCATATGCGCAGACATACTCTTATGTTCTTTTTATATTCCGCGCAAATGGCTAGCCAATCATATGCCCGGATTTCGCGTCATGCACATTCGCCGGTGCGGTATACAAATGTGCCTCGAAGCATACTTATTTAGAAATTTAGAATTTAAATCGCGAATAATACCTTTTATTTCGTTGATTTCACGAGTTTCGCTGAAGAATCGCGTTTTGAGATTATTCTGTCGCATAATCAATCCTTTAAAATGAAAACAAAACGGAAACCGTTGTACTTCCGTAACGGAAATCTTCCTAAATTCTGGTAACCCTGATACCGGCCATTTTCGCTATTATCTATTTTTCTCTTTCGTATTTCAACATTATCAGCAAAATATTACGAAATGAGCGTATAATTAACGATTTATTGCGCGCGATTATCTACTACAAATGAACGATAGATACCTAATTTAAACTAGTTCTCTATAAAAAAAAATATGTCGAATTATACGGAAGAAGTACGTACGCAATGTGGTAAGTGAATCGTCAATTTTAAGTAATTAAAAATAAGCTTTCGTTTATCCAAGAATGTTTTTTTGTACGTTGGAAATAGCTTCTTATTATATGAAATGATACCATTTAGAAGAAAATCTCGTTCAGATTGTCATGTTTTATGGGAAACCTGTCACAGCAAATTGATACGTCGGCGATAACATTGTTTTTTTTTATTCGGCAATCAAATTATCGTAACTGATATCAAATCTACCGGCGTTTATTTCCATCGACGAGTACGAGTTTACCTGCTGAAGATAAAAAATAGCATTCGCATGGAACTAAATCGTGAACGTTCGATCATCGATAAAAGGTTTATGTGACGCGCACCTACTTGCTTCGTCTTGGGGATGGATGTTACAATGGTACAAGGTACAAGATTCCAAGTATGACGAAAATAATGCTATACAAGCGGTAAATAGCAAATCAAATATTTTGAAGAAGTGCAAAAAAATACGTGAAATTCCATTTGAAAATAACGAATATATGAGCTACTTCATGGTCGATTAAAATGCGGAAACCGATGAAAAACCTGAATGGAGTAAACAATTGGAAAACGATTTTTTGTGTACAAGTGTTTGTTGACGCATCGTGCGTATTGTTTGTCGCCTCGCACATTCAACTGTATTCGAAATGAAGATAGCCTTCGAAGAAATGCAACAAGTTTAGGTACGTGAAACTGCAACGTTACGTAATCTCAGCCGTTAATTTTCGGTGCGTAATTAATTACGCGTATTCCGGTTTAGAAATCCAGTGTTTGATTCGCTTCGTGGCGATATTCTAATGATTTGATGTTTGCAACACGAAAGAGGAAAGACGTTTGGAGTTGTAACGATATGAATTGATTTCATTTCCAAACCAACGGTTATTCGATTCGGCACTGGACGAACGGGAAATTGAATCGAAGAAAGCTGTTATGAAATAGTTTTTTTTTTCGTTTCTCAAATGTTAAGACTTTATAACCTTTGGTGATATATGTAATAAAACCTGCCTAGAAGACCGGTATCGTCAATTTTGCGATAGGTTTAAAAATGGATCTGCATCGTTGAACGGAATTTTCTTCCTGTGGTTGATTTGTGCTGGTATAATAGACGCATAGTGCACCCATTAAGAGTACTAACTAGTAAACATGTAAATTTGCGGCTGCGGTTGATTCCACCACAAAACTCCGTTTTGTCGATTCTAATCGAAAACAAAAAAGCGGAATTTAAATTACCCGTACTTGCGTATACCTTTTTAACGGTAAATCGAACATTGTAGTCGTGTTACGTGTAATGATTAACATCGACATCGTGCTCGGCTTTCGGTTTTATTGAAACGTCAGGTTGCAAAGTATACGGAAAAGTTTAATCAATTAATTTACAACTTCTGTTGAAAATTAAAATCCATCGGTCATCGATACTGCTCGTTGAATTAACTACAATGTTGCTATGATTTACGTTCAGCGGGTTGTTATCGGTGGATATTGTTTACTAGTTCCTGATTGGTTTACATTTTTAGAAGCTTTCTGACGTCATGTTACAGTTTGTTGTTGATTGGTGTAAATTCATCTCATTGGTTTTTAAGTCGATAGTCGCATGTTTTTTCGTTTATCAATTTGTTGATATTTCTAGAAATTCTGATTTTATACTTCATTCGATTCCTGATTGGTTCAAGTTCATTTCATCGATTCCTGATTAGTTAATATTTTCAATAACTGTGATTACGATGACTTTTAGGCTTAATTATTCGCGAGCTTCCTGACAATTCCTGTTTCCATCAAGTATCAACCATGCACCTCCATCTTAGTTGAATTCCGTCTACTTACCAACCAAGAAAACGTTATTGTCTTCGCAAAACCAACACCGTATCTTGAAAAAAGAAGGAAAAAAAGCACCAGATCACACCTAGAATAGGTTTTCTCACGGCTCACACGAGATATCGTGGAAGAATAAAAAACCAACAACGATGGGCGGGAAAAAAAGCCCGTTACAATGGTGTTGATCGGTTTATCTCGACATCAGCGTACCACGATTGGCCTGTAGTGTGGTTTACATAGGAGACGATAATTTTCACGAATCCATCGATCGTACAGTTATCAAATGCGATTAATTGCACCGCGATGAAAAAATTTACATCTTGACCGCAAATTCTTCGAGCACGTGGAACAATACACCACCGTTATGGTGAAAGAAGAAAAATAAAAGAAAATGGTAAACATCAAGTTCAACGTAAACGGTGCTACAAATAGATACCTACGTGCGGTATGTTCTTGAACGTCAATACGAGCAGGTATTGAATAGCGAAAATTTTCAAGCTTCATTTTGCACACTGTTACGTGTGTAATAATAACGCAGCCATTAATGGAAAGACCGGTCATCACTGTCATTAAAGAATAAACGATCTATTAGATTTTACATTTTAACCGGAGGCATTAAGACAGTGAAAGTTGGTAATTATTTTACCTATAGATTTTTCGAACGTAGATGGTCGCGAAGCCGATAGAGCTTCGATTGAATTCGCCTTAATGGTGAAGAAAAAAGAGACATTTGTTTTTTTCGGCAGGTCGCTCGCCTCGATGACCTGTATGTTCGTTGGTATAATTTCACTGGAAAAAATTATTCGTCGTTCGATGTGGGTAAAAGCGAACATCGAACGTTATTTTAATGAGCCAATTTGCAAATAGAGGTTCATCCATTAGAGCGCCATAGTTGGCAGATAATGAACATAATTAGAAGACGGTATTTCTACCATATTGACCGAATATTAATTCGACTTTCGTTTGTATACAATTTACACGTTACTTATATTACAGTCGCGTCGATGTTAAAATACAACTTAGACAGGGGCAAAAAACTACAAAATGTTGTTAAAATAGTTCAGAATTTATCAAAATTTGTCTAAAATTGATCGAACTCTCGGAAAATTGTAAAAATGTTGTTACAATTGTTAAAAAATTGTTTAAATGTTGGTCCAAAATTTTATAAAAATCAATAAAACATCGAAAAAATTGATTAATATTTGCTCCAAATTGCGCAAAAGTTGAGTAAAACGATTAAATAGATGAAGAATTTGATTTAAAATTGCAAAAAAACATCAAAATTTTGTAAAAATAGTTTAGAATTGATCAGAATTTGTTTAAAATTTCTTGAATGCGTACAAAATTATCAAAATGTTGTTAAAATTGTTGGAAAATTGTTCAATGTTTGCCCAAAATTTTATAAAAATCAATAAAACGTTGAAAAAATTGATCAATATTTTTTACAAATTGCGCGAAAGTTGTGCAAAACGATTAAATTAATGAAAAACTTGTTTTAAAATTGCAGAAAAACATCAAAATGTTGTAAAAATAGTTTAGAATTGATCAGAATTTGTTGAAAATTTTTTGCAAGTGTACAAAATTGTCAAAATATTGCTAAAATTGTTAAAAAATTGTTCAATGTTGGCCCAGAATTTTATAAAAATCAATAAAACGTCGAAAAATTTGATTAAAATTAATTAATATTTGCTCCAAATTGCGCAAAAGTTGTGCAAAACGATTAAATTAATGAAAAATTTGTTTTAAAATTGCAGAAAAACATCAAAATGTTGTAAAAATAGTTTAGAATTGATCAGAATTTGTTGAAAATTTTTTGCAAGTGTACAAAATTGTCAAAATATTGCTAAAATTGTTAAAAAATTGTTCAATGTTGGCCCAGAATTTTATAAAAATCAATAAAACGTCGAAAAATTTGATTAAAATTAATTAATATTTGCTCCAAATTGCGCAAAAGTTGTGTAAAACAATTAAATTAATGAAAAATTTGTTTTAAAATTGCAGAAAAACATCAAAATGTTGTAAAAATAGTTTAGAATTGATCAGAATTTGTTGAAAATTTTTTGCAAGTGTACAAAATTGTCAAAATATTGCTAAAATTGTTAAAAAATTGTTCAATGTTGGCCCAGAATTTTATAAAAATCAATAAAACGTCGAAAAATTTGATTAAAATTAATTAATATTTGCTCCAAATTGCGCAAAAGTTGTGTAAAACGATTAAATTAATGAAAAACTTGTTTTAAAATTGCAGAAAAACATCAAAATGTTGTAAAAATAGTTTAGAATTGATCAGAATTTGTTGAAAATTTCTTGAAAGTGTACAAAATTGTCAAAATATTGCTAAAATTGTTGGAAAATTGTTCAATGTTTGCCCAGAATTTTATAAAAATCAATAAAACGTCGAAAAATTTGATTAAAATTAATTAATATTTGCTCCAAATTGCGCAAAAGTTGTATAAAACGATTAAATCAATGAAAAAATTGTTTAAAATTGCAAAAAAAGACATTAAAATGTTTTAGAAATAGTTTAAAATTAATCAATTTTTATTTAAAATTGCTTAAAAATACGCAAAATATCAAAATGGTGTTAAAATTATTCAAAATTGTTAAATATTTGCAATATTTCGTCAAAATTGCGCAACCTTTGTGCAGTTTTGAGCAAATATTGAATAATTTTAAACAATTTTATCAACATTTTGACCATTTTGTGCATTTTTAAGCAATTTTAAACAAAATTTGATTAATTTCTAAATTAGTTTTACAACATTTTGACAGTTTTTTGCAATTTTAACAAAATTTTTCATCAATTTATTCATTTTTTACACCTTTTGTGCAATTTAGAACATTATATCAACGAGTTTTATTCAATGTTTTCAACGTTTTGAAAGTTTTTATAAAATTTTGAACAAATATTGAACAATTTTAACAACATGTTGACAGTTTGGCGCAATTTTAACAAAATTTTTCATTAATTTAATCGTTTTGTACTGCTTTTGTGCAATTTTGAACCTATACTGAACAACTTGAAACAATTTTAACAAGATTTTTACAATTTTGCCTAAAGTTAAGCAATTTTAAACAATTTAAACAACATTTTGATTATTTTTAAGAATTTTCAAGTTTTTTTAAGTGAAGTCTTCATCAAATTTGAGCTACTTGTACAAATTTTATTCAATTTAAGTAAATGTATTGTGATTGAAATGAATTTCCAATGGTTTTAAATTAGTTGAGCGAAGTTTTTGAAGAATAGTGATAAATCGTTATCTATGATCTATGGTTGGGGCGGAGTATTCGTCAAAATTGGTTTATGGGTGACAAATAGTGACCGGGCCCAGGACCCAGGGCAGCGAGAACCCGGAACACGTATTCCACGTGTGGTATAAAACGTGCATATCGTTGCTCACTAGCGCTCCATGTGACAACTAAGCAACGCTACATTCCCATTTTAACGCAGATTGTTCCTTCTGTTTTTTACGTGTTAATTGGCTTCAAATGATATTCAAATTTTGTTTGGGTTATAGTATTACCAAAACGCATAAATTATCTAATCTAGATTCTCGATATAACGGTCAATGATTTTAACATTATGCAACTTCTACTTTCGCTTATCAAATTAGACATAAATCGAGATTACAAATTATCCGGATGCGTATTTAATTAAACGTTAAATAGCCAAGTAAAAGCATGAAATTGGCGAAAAATTAATACAACTCGCGAAAACAAAAATTCCACCTGTTTCACCCTTCGGATTACGTTTTCCTTCGCATCGGACGCTATGGTCAGTCGAAAATTACGAAAATGTTAATTTTTCAACTCTTGGATTGCTTCAATATGCGTTTTAATTTGAATATTATTTCGTTTAATTATTTTTCACTTTCGTAATAAATTTACACCATGTTCTGAATGTGGTATTTTTATACCAAGACTGATGTACTCGTATCTTGTAATTAGGCTATTTCGTCTTGAACGTATATAAAAAATATGCGCAATTATTAACGTAACGAAATTTCGTTGAAAGTTCTTCATTGCGTCACCTGAAGACTTGATGAGGTGAGTGGTTGGTAGGTCGTCGTAACCACCCCTAATGCTGGGTAGTTTTAGGGATAGCCAGTTGTGAAGATGCTCTGCCTATGAGTACTTGAGATGCCAATACAAAAGCAAGCAGCGGGGAGTATACATGTTTTAACGAGATGCTCAGGTGATTCGCGTGGATATGCTGATTTGGATCCTTTGATGCGTAGGGTCGTGGTTGCGATTGATGGGATTTTTCGATGCTTCACAGGAGCCGAGAACGAGAACCAATTCTAGCATTGCTATCAGCAGTTCGAACAAAGGGAACAAGAGAGCTTGTGGGATATACTCAAAGTTGTAATTTTTCTTCACATGTGGTTACCGCGGTTACCTAAAAATCA